>BRDA01000928.1:0-24114 GCA_036984385.1 Crenuchus spilurus | reverse complement strand
AGACGTAAAGCTAAAGTCCAAAAGACCAATATAGCTGAGAAAGTAGAGCAACCCAGTACTAACAACAATAGCTTACCTGCTAATATAGGAGAACTTCAGAGAGAAGATGAAACATTAAAACCACTCTTTTCTCAATGCATGCAGCACAAGGATACTAGTGGAGGCTGTTTTATAACTTTAATGGATAACAAGCTATACAGAGTCTCAAACAAGGGGGAACAATTAGTGCTACCGGTAAGCTTAAGACAGGAAGTACTCAAAATGGGACATTCTGACCCATGGGCAGGCCATTTTGGGCAAACTAAAACGTTCAGCCATATAGCTGAAAGGTTTTACTGGCCAGGACAGTTTAAAGAGACAGTAGCATATTGTAAAAACTGCCCCGACTGCCAATTGATAGCACCAGTAAAGAAAGCAGACAGAGTACCTTTGGAAAATTTACCGATAATTGATATACCATTTCAACGAATAGCGATGGACATAGTCGGACCATTGCCGCGAACCAAAAATGGCAATAGGTACATGTTAGTCATATGCGACTATGCAACAAAATACCCTGAATGTTTTCCAATGAAAAACGTAAAAACACGTCAAATAGTGAATGCTCTCATCCAATTGGTTTCTAGAGTAGGAATCCCTAGAGAAATCCTGACTGATAGAGGCACAAACTTCACTTCAAAACAGATTAAGGCAGTGTATACATTGTTGGGCATTAAAGGATTACACACGACTCCATTTCACCCTCAAACAGACGGTCTTACTGAACGTTTTAATAAAACGATGAAACAGGCTCTGAAAAAATTATCCAACAGCACAGATTGGGATGTGTGGCTACCCTACATCATGTTTGCATACTGAGAAGTACCTCAGTCATCCACAGGATTCTCACCATTTGAACTTCTCTATGGACGCCAGGTTAGAGGCCCTCTGGACGTTCTGAAAGAGGCTCTAGATGGAGAGGCACCAGAAAAGAGACTGAATATATTGTCATACATCATGAATATGAGAGAAAAGTTGAGCCAAATAGTAGAGGCTGTACATGAGAACATGGAAAAAGCCCAGGAACAACAAAAAAGGTGGTATGACAAATCAACACGGAAAAGAGAACTAAAACCTGATCAGAAAGTGCTAATTCTACTACCCACAAGTGACACAGGGCTATTAGCCAAGTGGCAAGGCCCATACAGAGTACACAGGAAGATCAGCAACACCACCTATGAACTGCACATGCTGGACAGAAGGAAGAAACTACAGCACTTCCATATCAACATGCTGAGACCATGGAATGAACCTGAGACAGGGAGTTCAGATCAGCTATGGATCCGTGCAGTAGAAACTGATGAGGAAACTCAGGAACAATATTTCCCAACAAGTAGTGATGCAGCGGCCCCTACAGATGTGTCCTACTTAAGTGACTTGCAAAGGAGGGAACTACAGCAAATAATACCCCCAAAATTGTTTTCAGAGGAGCCAGGACGCACTGAGGTGATAAAGCACAGTATCAGACTGAAAACGGATGTACCAATCAGACAGACAACTTGTAGAGTGCCTGCACGACTTGTACCTGAGCTACAGAAGGAGGTACAGCAAATGCTTAAATTAGGCATTATAGAACCATCTGACAGTGAGTGGTGCAGCCCCGTTGTCTTGGTCCCTAAGCAAGATGGAGATCTACGTTTCTGCGTTGACTTCTCAAAATTAAACACAGTTTCAGCTTTCGATCCGTACCCTATGCCTAGAGCGGATGAGCTGATAGAAAGGCTGGGTAAAGCTAAAATTTTATCCACCATCGATTTATGCAAAGGATACTGGCAAGTACCACTTGAGCAGTCGTCAAGAAAACTTACAGCTTTTAAAACACCATCAGGACTGTATCATTTTAGGACTATGCCTTTCGGCCTCCATGGAGCCGCGGCAACATTCCAACGGCTCATGGACGAGATCCTAAGAGGAACAGAAGACTTTGCAGCCGCTTATCTTGATGACGTGGTCATTTTCAGTTCATCTTGGGAAGAACATCTAAGACATTTAAACATCATCTTCAAGAAGATCACTAAGGCTGGCTTAACAGCTAACCCAGCTAAATGCCATCTAGCATGCAAAGAAGTCTCATACCTTGGCTTTATCCTAGGTGGGGGTCAAGTACGACCACTGGTGGACAAAATAGAAGCCATCAGAGCAACACCTCAACCTACAACAAAGCGGAGAGTACGCTCTTTTCTAGGACTTGTAGGATGGTACCGGAGATTCATCCCAGACTTTTCCAACAAAGCATCAGCATTGACAGATCTGACAAAAAAAAGACATGCCTCAGAGAGTCAAATGGACAGCAGACTGTGAACATTCTTTTAATGTCCTGAAGGAAAGTTTGTGTACAACACCAGTTTTAGCTAGTCCGGACTTTTCTGAACCCTTTGTAGTACAGACTGATGCTTCTGGAACAGGACTTGGGGCAGTTTTATTGCAAGGTGATGGTACAGACCAAAAACCTATATTGTACATCAGTCGTAAACTGTTTCCCAGAGAGATGAAGTATTCCACAATAGAGAAAGAAGCTCTTGCCATTAAATGGGCATTGGACTCTTTGAGATACTATCTGCTGGGGACAGAATTCATTTTAGAGACGGATCATAAGGCGCTCCAATGGATCACGAGGATGAAAGACTCTAATGCCAGAGTTACACGGTGGTACCTATCATTACAACCCTTTAAGTTTGTAATTCACTATAGGAAGGGCTCTGAGAATGTGGCAGCGGACTTTTTATCTCGTCACTGGGAGTGTTCCGAGCTTGAAGGGGGGTGTGTGTGATGAAGTAGGACATAACCATATTCACCACAAGATAAAGGTATGTACTTACCTGTGACCTGTTGTAACTTCCTTTGGGTAAAAGAGTGAAGATGGTTACTCAGAGTTTTTACTTACCTGGGACAGTCCACCCTGATAGAAGGGTAGGGTGATATTAACCATGAGCAGAGAGGAAACCAATGTTATTATATAAAGATAAGTTATTGTTTCAAAACATGCAGGTGATGAAATAATACATAAAAAAGGCCTTTAATGTGAAATGAACATTTAGATTGTTGTTATAGAAAATTGTTATAGTATACTATGATAATAGTATGTGATATGGAATGTGATAATGGAATATTCCTAGGGGAGGGGCTTAGAGTATAAAGAGCTGAGCCAAGATAATGAAAGGGGGACTCCAGATTTGAACTTGACTGAGGGAAGTCAGTTGAACTGGACAGAATTAGATACTTAAATGACTTTGCAGTCATTAGTCTACAGTTCTTGCTATTAGAACTTTTATTTCTTTATAACTACGTTTTGTTTATCAAGTCCGGACGTTTGTTTGTTTGTAAATGTTTATTGTTGGTGTAAATAAACCCTGGGAAAAAGGATTTCCTGCATCCGCCTGCTTTTTAAACCTCGCTCCAAGACCCTCGTCAGACACTACCCATGAGGTGAATTCCTCATCTTTAAGGATAGGGAAGGAGCTTCATCACACCAGCCCATACCAGTACCCCACCTCCACCTTGTTGGTGTCTGATTACTGATCCAGCCATGGGCCCATCCATCTGGTCCATCAAGAGTCACTCTCATTTCATCAGTCCATTAAACCTTTGAAAAATCTGTCTTCAGATATTTCTGGACCATTCTAGACGCTTCAGCTTGTGTGTCTTGTTCAGTGGTGGTCAGGTTTCAGCCTTTCTTACCTTCGCCATGTCTCTGAGCATTGAACATCTTGTACTTCTTGGTACTCCAGGAAGATTGCAGTTCTGGAACATAACAGAACTGGAAGATAATGGGTTCCTGGTAGCTTCACGCTGGATTCTTCTCAAATCCCTGGCAGTTAGTTTATGTTTTTTTTTCTCAACACGTTTCTTGCAACCCTGTTTACTATTCGCAACAAAACATTTGATGGTCCTGTGATCATGCCCCAATTTCTTAGCAATTTCAAGAGTGCTGCATCCCTCTCAGAGACTTTTGGTAATTTTTTACTTTTCAAAGTCAGTTAAATCCCTTTTTTTGGCCCATTTTGACATAAAAAACAGCTGCCTAATAATTGTGCACACCTTGAAATAGGGTGTTGATCTCCTTAGGCCAAACCCTCCCTCATTACACAGACACACATCACCTGCTATACTTAAAACCATTAAGCATTCAAGTTTATCCAACTTGGAGTTACAAAATATTAAACATATTTTAATAAAAATATATTGTGTTGATCTTATATTCTTTTATTGTAGATTTAAATATCCATTACTAAAAGCATCCATCTTAAGAAGGAAAAATGTGATTGTGATTAAGCACAGCAAATTCTGAAATTAGTAAATTTTTTTAATCGCTCAACAACTCAAAAAATATAGAATTCTGATAAATAATTCGTCAAAATGATTTTGGTAATGAGAATGATGTTAAAAAATGAGGTTGAATATTTTGGAAATCAGATTTAGCCAGTTAAGCAGTTTAATATATTCACCGTTAAGCAAGAGTACAGATCTTCACTCATACATTTAAAACACAATACTTCATTATGAAATAGAATGTTTATTTTTCATGAACAATTCTTACTATCTAAAAAAATTTAACCTACCAACATTTGGCTATAAAAGCATTTCTTCTATATTACAGCACCATCTCCAATAAAATGGCTCAAATAGAATGAACTACCAGAAACTGTACAAAAAAAATAATACAAAGAGCTCTCAAAGATGCCATAATAATGATAATTTTATTGTTTTTGTTTTCATTTCATTGATTATAAAGTGTCATTGGGTTTGTGAAAGGTGGTGTACAAATGTAACATTATTATTAACAATAGTTTATAATTTTGTTTTTTCTCTCGTGAATACGCTGGTGTTGTCGGAGATTACTCTGATGATTAAAACTCTTCCCACACTCTGTACAATGATATGGTTTCTCTCCTGTGTGAATACGCTGGTGAATTTGGAGATGACTCTGTTGATTAAAACTCTTCCCACACACTATACAGTGATATGGTTTCACCCCAGTGTGAATACGCTGGTGTTCTCTGAGATTACTCTGACAATTAAAACTCTTCCCACACTCTGTACAGTGATATGGTTTCTCTCCTGTGTGAATACGCTGGTGAATTTGGAGACTGTCCTGACGATTAAAACACTTTCCACACACTGTACAGTAATACGGTTTCTCTCCTGTGTGAATACGTTGGTGGTATTCGAGATGACTCTGCCGATTAAAACTCTTCCCACACTCTGAACAGTGATATGGTTTCACTCCTGTGTGAATACGCTGGTGTTGTCGGAGATCACTCTGTTGATAAAAACTCTTCCCACACTCTGTACAGCAATACGGTTTCACTCCTGTGTGATTAAGCTGGTGTCGTTTGAGAGCACCCTGATAATTAAAACTCTTCCCACACTCTGTACAGTGATACGGTTTCACTCCTGTGTGAATACGGTGGTGGTATTCGAGATGAGTCTGCCGATTAAAACTTTTCCCACACTCTGTACAGTGATATGGTTTCTCTCCTGTGTGATCACGCTGGTGTCGTTTGAGATCACTCTGATAATTAAAACTCATCCCACACTCTGTACAGCGATACGGTTTCTCTCCTGTGTGAATACGCTGGTGTTGTCGGAGATTACTCTGTTGATTAAAACTCTTCCCACACTCTGTACAGTGATATGGTTTCTCTCCTGTGTGAATACGCTGGTGAATTTGGAGAGCGCTATGACATTTAAATCTCTTCCCACACTCTGAACACTGATGTTTGCCTATTTTTTCTGTGTTTTCCAGCATTTGTCTGTGAAATGCATCACAATGGAGTGAATCAGAAAACTGTGCAGTTATATTGGAAGCAACATTTTCTTCTTTTATCTCTGCTGATTTCAGCATGGTGATGTATTCCTCTGAGGTCTTTATCGAAGCTGACACAAAGAATGGCAAAACATATGATGTTAATTCCTGTAGGGAAAAAGAGAAAAAAAAGTTCAAATGTAATACACGATTTCTAAGCTGATATTTTAAATTGAACAGAACATCAAATATCAGGTTATTCTGAAAAGTCACTGGAATAAGTATTATATTTTTTGTTGTGTAATGGGAGTAAACAATTGTATATTCTTATTTACACAGAATGCAATCACTGTGACTGTTAGTTTTAATTGCCCTTTGTGTCCATTTACTATTCTCAGACTTCAGATTTTACACCACAAAACTACATTTCACTTACAAAATTCCATTACATGGAACCAGGGGTGTAGCAGCAAATTCGGGGCCCTGTACACTCTCAATGACAGTGGGCCCCTATAAATGCCAGTAAACGAGGCACATGAGCAAAAAAAGGGGGGTATTTATTTAAATAAAAAAGCATAAATAAGGTTTTAAGCTACAAACAGATCAGATTATGTTGATGTAGGCTATTTACATGTTGATATATGCGGCAGAAATAGTGCTGGGTGGATCATTTATTAAGTCTCAGCACAGTTTCACTTTTAGCTCTGCTGTGTTAGTAGACAATAGGCTTTAGCACACACACTGAATCAAAGGACTAACTTACTTTAATCTTAAGGTAAACAACTTGCATTTAGGCAGCAATTCTACCAGTCAGCAGCTAGCCAACTAGCTAGCTAGCTCGCTCTCGCTCGCTCTCTCTGAAACTGGTTAAAGTTGATAACTAACGTTAGCGGCTCATAATTGTCTTTATACTTACAGCCGCAAGCAGCCTGGTTGGCAACTAAGTAAACTAACGACTTCACGTGAGCCTGCAAAAATCAGCAGCAGCTGTCTGGAGTGGACTACTTTAACTGGACTTTGCATAATAAGAAAACTCGGTTCACCTTTGGGAAAGAAAACCGTCAACAGCTGTCTCCCCTCATTCTGCCTTCTTTCTTTTTCCTCCCTTTCTTTCTTCTTTTGAAATCCTGATTTCTGCTTTTTGGGTATGTTGCGTAGCACCCAAGTCATTCAATCTAGGCTCACTGACGTTACACTTGTCGCTGTTGGGCGGACTAAACCATTTTGGGCCTCCAAGAGGGGGCCCCAGAATGTCCAGAATGTTGAGAGGACTGTGACTAAAGTTAATTCCCTCAGTTGATATTATCAATATATTTGAAACATGAATTAATAAATAATTAATTTGAGGGCCCAATTCATTCAAAATAACATAAAAAAAAAAATTATTCAGGATTTTTATGGGCCCCTCTCCCTGCTCGGGCCCTGGGTAGTCAGGTCCACTTTTCCCCCCACTACCACGCCCATGCATGGAACAGCTAGTATTAATTCATGAAAATGACATTAATTTTGCCTTGTTTTTCTTGCCAGATATTTCCATGGCTAAAGTCAAAAGCGGACCAATTAACAGGTGTATTTCTGGACATTTTCAACATCTCCTTGCAGCAGGCTGTAGTCCCCACCTGCCTTAAATAATCTGTTATTGTACCTGTGCCTAAAAAAGTCAGTAGTAACCTGTCTGAATGATTACCGACCAGTTGCTCTGACTCCTGTCATCACAAAATGCTTTGAGAGACTTATCTTGAAACACATTGGGGACAGTATTCCACTAAATTTAGACAAACACCAATTTGTCTATAAAGGGAATTGTTCCACAGAGGATGCCATCTCCATTACACTCCACACAGGCCTGTCTCACCTGAAGCAACCTGACACATATGTCAGGATGCTATTCATCGATTATAGCTCCACATTTAACATAATAATCCCTCATAAACTGGTGGCTAAATTCTGCAATCTAGGACCGTCTCCCTCACTGTGCTCATGGATCAGACATTCTAACAAACAGACCACAAGTGGTCAGAATAGGGGGCCACTCATCATCCACAATCATCTTAAACACTGGTACACCGCAGGGCTGTGTGCTCAGTCCAGTCCTCTTCACACTCTTTACATACGACTGCACTCCCATCCATGCCAACACCATTGTAAAATATGCTGATGACACCATAGTGATAGGCTGTATATCGAATAATGATGACACCAACTACAGAGAGCAGATTCATCACCTGGCACAGTGGTGCTCAGACAACAACCTAGTTCTGAACACCACCAAAATAAAAGAGGTCATTGTGGACTACAGGACAAGTAAAAGAACTGAGCATGCCCCCCCTACTCATGAAGTGGAGCGTGTGAACATCATCAAGTACTCGGACTCCACATCGCAGCTGATCTCACCTGGACTCTGAACACCTCACAAAAAAGGCCCATCAAAGACTTTTCTTTCTGTGGAAACTCAAGTAGACTGGACTCCACCCACAACTGCTTGTGAACTTTTATAAGAACACAGTTGAAAGTGTCTCTGCATGACTGTTTGCTATTCCAGCTGTACAGAACAAGACAGAAAGGACCTGACCCAGGTGGTGAGAACAGCACAGAGGATCATAGGAAGTCCACTCCCAGATCTGGACTTGGTGTATGCTGGCCACCTTCAGAAGAAAGCCAGCAACATTGCTAAAGATCCCACCCACCCAGGACATGCCCCTTTGTTCCCCTACCCTCAAGACGGAGATACAGGACAATAAAAACTAGGACTAGCAGGCTGAGGAATTTTCTTTCTCAGAGCTGTTACATCCTTCACTCCCTCTGCACATCCAGACCCTTAACGTTTTCATTCATATCTGCACTATTTCTTTCTTGCAACTTGGCAACACCAATCTTGTACTGCTGCCATTGTCACTTTATTTTTTATCATCACACTAATTTGCTGCTACTGTTTGTGTGATATTGATACAATATATGTTATACTGCACTATATTAATACCATACAACAGTACTCAGTTCATATAACAACATGCACTGCTATATTCATATTATATACACAATTGTGCACTATTTCTTCGATTCTTGCAATTTTAGCCTTAGTAATGCGGGAAACTCCCGCACATAATTACAGCGAAAACGTTCAGCAAAACATTAGCTCGGTTTGGATTGTGAGACGGACGGATGGTCGGGCGGACCGACTTCTGTACTGGATGCTGCACTCGGCGCGCTCACTCTTCCTCTGTCTACAGAGCTACGAGAACCTTCTGCTTTAGAGGCGTTTCTCTCAGCTTTCAGAACCAACACAGTCACTGATAAGAACGTGTGGCACGCAAACATGGAGCGCTGGATAAAACACAAATCTCCATCGTCTGACACTGAACCCGCTCAGAAAATAGCACTGGTGTTGTGCCGAATTCTGACTCCCCGCTAGAGTCCGATTCGCTTGTACGCGCATCTCACAGCAGTGTAGACAGAGCACATGACACTCACTGTTTCTGTATTTAAATACCTATTTTTATCATCATTACTTTCACAGAAAACAATAGAACACCTCATAAAGCACTAGTTGTGTTATATTTAAGAAACGGAAGTCCTAATACATTCATATTATTAGAACTTTATTAAAACAAAATACACAACCAAGATTCTGCTACAGCTCCTAACATCATCTCGTGTTATTGGTCTAAATTCAGTGTTTTGCATCTTTTCAGAAGAAATAAAGACATTGTACGCTATTTTAATGTTCTCTGACGCAGAGCCGAGTTATAAACAAATCAAGTGTGCTTACACAGTAAATATGCCCGTGTTAAATTAACACTATTATAGTTAAATTAACACTGAGGGTGTCAAAATGTAACACTCCCATTTAACTATAATAGTGTTGATTTAACACTGGCAGATTGACTGTGTACAGAGTGGGGTTACACACCATACCATCATATTATAGTGACAATCTGAGCAGAGAGACCTGCACTGCAAAAACAACAAGCTGAACAATCACAGTTCATATTTAGAGACAATGTTTAAGCTTTGGTTGGTCAAATATCTTAGTTTATAGATCAAATGCTCAAATCCATAGTTTTAGTAAAGTCAGTGGAGATAATGGTGCCAATTTTGGTGTAATTACATGAAAAATAAGCTGCTTCTTCCAGGTTTTTGACGTGGTGCTGGCTGACCAGTTCAAAACAACATTGTGTTATGTTTTTCTATGCTGTTAGTATTAATTGATTTACCTGTAGGCTCCACACAGGATTGTGTTTGTGTTTAAGTAAAACCCTATATATGTCAAATGACTAGCTGTGTAGATGTTACCCTCAAAAATATTTTATTTTATTGTGGGGGGGGGGGAGAAGAAGAATTATTTCGGCAATGCTAACATACTGGCCGAAATTACACTCCCCTCTTATCTTTTTACTATAAGGCCTGATAAACATGAAACTGATGTGTCTAGGTGTGTAGAAGTTACCATTAAAACATTTATTGTAGCTTATTCATAGGGACTTTCTGAGGGGGAGCACGATTTCGGCAATGCTAATATACTTGGAAAAAAATTACACTCTACTCTTATCTTTGGACTATAAAGGACAAGGTAAGACCTGTAGTTAAGCTCACCAGTAGAATTTCAGGCCCTGACACAGTTTAAAGGGAAACCATCCCTTAGGGCACAATCCATTTCAAGTACATCAGATATAAAACCACAGTATGCAAACGCTGATCTTATAATTATCCTATCAGTAAATCAATTAATGCGAATGAGTTGTGTTTTAACTCCAAAACACACAGCGGCAGCAGCACGTAGCTTACTGGCTGTTCGTGCGAGCTGTTTGACTCAGTCTCACTTGAAACTTGTAGCACTGATGAGGCACGACGCTGTGATAGCTTTCACACTGCTCACTCACTGTGCTCTCCGCTTTCTCCCGTGCTCTGTCCAGACACCAATAAAAACGTGGTTCTTAAGCGGTAGAAGTCCAATTGCTCACTCCAGCCGATGACAAGTCCACAAACTTTCAAAGACACCTTCAACTGAGCTTCAAAGTCCTTGTTTTAGGAACTCATGAATGAGAAACTGCAGCTTATTTTAGCTAAAAATGTCCGACTGCTCTCCGTGTTTTTTTCTCTCTTCTCTCACTCCCGTTCTCCCTCTCTAGCCCCACCCACCAAGGCCCCTAATTGGCCAAGAACTTTAGCATGGCTGGAAACAGCTAGAATGCCATAGAGGAATCGTTTCAAAATAAAAGCCTTGTTTACATCCTCTATATCAGGGGTCCGCAACCTTTAAAAATATTCATGAGTTTATTAAAAAAAACTTCTGTAAATTGTTCTCATACTTTTGTGATGAAAAACATTTATTTGAATCTCAATTTTGAGGCTGTTCTGTAAATAGTTTTCAAATAAACAATACATATAACAACTTCTGATCAATCCAATCAATTTCAGACTTAATGTACCGATTTAAGTCCCACACTTCCGTTTAAACCACGCCCAATTCCGGTTTAGGCGCCGCCCACTCCGAGGACAGATACGGATACAGAAAATTTAGATGGTTGAACACAGACATCATATACCTAGACGCCGCGTTGAGCACTGAGTCGTATGTCAACGTCGCCGTCATATTGGAGGAGGCAAAAGCGACAAAAATAACATGAGAGAGATGCTGCACTCTGGCGTGCAGTTTTTCGAACCATTTTACAGTCAAAACGGGATCACATGGGATTACCTTTCACAGGTAAGACTGACGAATTGTTTTTTATCGTATTTGGCCATTCTAACATTTTGAAAACAAAATTATTTTTTGTGCCTAAAAGTTTCCTAGTGTATATTACTGCACATCTGAATGTGTGAAGTAATGCACTAGCATAAATAACTTTGTAGAAAGGCGATTTATGAAGTTCATTCCATTCATTTGTATTAGTTCACAGTGCAGCTTTTGCCTCCTCCAATATGGCGGACACACAGTTACGTTACATCAGCGGGCCAACCCAGTCAATGAGGCATCTAGGTATATGTTGTCTATGGTTGAACAGATACAGATAGTTGTGTACTCGCTCATCCCTAAACTAGCATAAAATTTTGAGTTACATTAGCTTGATATATCAAGTACTGCCAACTTAAAAAAAATATGATTACAGGTGTGACTTTTACAGCAATTAAAATTTGTAAGTATGAGGGACAAATCTGACAAAGTTGTACCAACTTCGAAAAGGTGAGGAAATCAGTTACTTCATGATTAAGTTGGAGTCACTTAATTTTTACAGTGCACCCACATGCTGTTGATATGCAAGCTGCAGGGGGTCCAGGAAGGAGCTGACCTGAGGTCTTAGATTAGATAGAACCAGTCTCTCCAAGACCCTCATGACATGGGATGTGAGGCAGCAAATTATTACAGTGCCCTCCATAATTACTGGCACCCCTAGTTAAAATGTATTAAAAGCCTTAAAATACATTTATTTTTTTATTGCAGAAGCATAATCTCATTCTAAAAAAAATGAGAAAAAAGCAACCTTCAACTCAAACGAAAAAATAAAGAAAACATCCTGACTAAGAAATAATTATTTCCCATAAAATGACCTGTTCCACAATTATTGGCACCCTTAATTTCTTGGGGCCAGTTGTTCAAAGTTAATCTGATCGAATTTTGATTATCAGATTGGATCAAATCTGGAAAACGGGTTGTTTAAAAGGGAAAGAAGCATTCTGAAATCAGCTCAGATCATGTAATCCAATCCTAGTTTGGAAATGGATCAAACCTTCAGTTCCTGTTGTTCAAAACTTTTCAGTAGGAAAACAAACAAACAGGATTACCTTGATCCCATCAAGGTGGATTTCAGGAAGAAAATGTAGTAAAACTTTTAAAGTAAAAAAAACAAAACAAAAAAAAACACATTTGTGTCATTTAATGTATATACTTTTATTTCAATTTTGCACTTGACCTGTTTAACCGTTACAGTGATAAAGTAGACATAGGCTACCAATTAAGCCTTTAACTATAGTAAAGTAAAAATAAAAATGATATTGGCCCCATGAAATAAACCCCCAAAAAGATTTCAATAACAAAAAAATAATTCATTTTTTCATCCATGTCACTTTCATTCATCACTGTATATAAATGTCAAAGAAACATTCATCAGATATGAACCTGTCAAAAATAATTTCAAACAATTGCATCCCTTACTACACATCCAGTCAGTCTCTCATTCTGACAGAACACCAGAGGTTGGTCTGGTTCTTTAACAGGCTCAGGTGCATCATAAACATCACAGAGAGGGACATTGCATCTGGTAGCAATGTTGTGCAGGACAATACATGCAAGTATTATTTTGCATGCTCCCTGTTTTTCGACTCACAAATAGTTAAGGCATGCAAAGCGTCTCTTCAGAACTCCATTTAAACGCTCAATTGCACATCTTGTTTTGCAATGAGCAGTATTGAAGCGAACCAACTTGTAGGTGACGCTGACCTCATCATCACAAACTGTTGTGAAGTGGCCTGGGTCTGTTCATGATGCACGAATTCTGAGGGAGAGTGCTTTATAGAGAGCTCCAAACCAATCGACCGGATGGCATATTAGGAGACAGTGCCTATCCACTCCTACCATGGCTGATGACTCATTTTCTTGCAGCAACAACGCCTGCACAGGCACGCTGTTGAAGTTTGGCCCTGACAAGGTCGCAATGTACTTAATATCAGCATTCCCAAAGCGAAAGCGATACAGTTCTTCAATGGTGGTAGCGATGCACAACACCTGCCATGTCAGTGCCTCTCTGTAAGTCCTCAGAGGAAGGCTTAATACAAGATGGCTGTCAAATACCCACCCACTCATTAGCTGACATCTTGTGTTCAATTACGTCAAGCTTAATTAACTATGTTCACTACCACAGATGAGGTGGAACCATGGACTCAAAAGGACATCATTTCATGGTTGGAGAAACCAGTGCACTGCTGGAGGGTGTAAAGTGCCATTATGCCTCAATTGTAGGAAATTATGTTGTGGGAGTGTTGACAAACACAAGGAAGAAAGATGTTTGGGTTGAAATCACCCAGAATGTTAATGCAATGGGGTCTGGCCAGAAGAAGACCTTGGAGCAGGTGAAATTTAGATGGAAAAAATCTGAGGGCCAGAGCCACAAAGGACCTTGCTGAACAAAAAAAACACCCAAGCAGGCAACAAACAATTTAAGAAAGGTGACTACACAGATGTGGTTCTGTACATTACTGGAGGTGATAATTCTAGATCTCTGCATGGTAAGTGTTGTAGGGGATGGTGAGCCTACAATTGAGGAGGAAAATTACCCAGTTCCACCTAATACAGAGGAAACATTTTATTCTGGATCTCAGCCCTATTATTGAGCAACCTGAATCCTCACCAGTAGAGCCAGCAGTCACAGAAGCTCAGAAAAGAGACTTGAAGCATCCTTTGCGAAATACTAATGGTGATGACTATGAAACTCTTCTTAAACGAGAAACTCAAAGAGCAGAAGCACAGATTCTCCTGGCAGAGGAACAAATAAAGCTGACCAAACTGCAGCAAACAAGGGCGGAACTTCAAATCCACCTCCTAAAAGCAGGGCTGGAAAAAGCAGCTTTCTCTCATATGAAGAACCCTGAATATCTTGTTAACTATTGGACATTTTATTTAAGATGCTTTCAATATATACACAATGTATTTGTTAATGTATGTTTTTTTTTTATTTGTTGTGGCTCAGATGATGGGTCATAAAAGAAATGATAAATGGAAGTGGATGTTTTTGTGTTTTGTCTCAAAATAAACCCTTAAAATGACTCCATGTTGGTTCTTCTACCTGTTCTTTACATAGCTGGTAATCCAGATTAGTTAATCCTGAAAACTGTGTATCTGGATCAGGGTGATCCAATCCAATGTTGCTTTGAAAAACCGGCTTAAAAGTAAGACCGATTACCTGATCCTGTATGGCAAAAAATGGGATTAAAAAATCTGTATAATTTTTGATCTGGATTACATTTTTTGAACAACTGGAAATGAATGTATTTGAACCATTTGCCATTTCTACTGTAGTTTATAAAGTGGATTAAAGTATCTAGGAACCTTTAATTAGCAATTCATCACTTCCTGTTTCCCTGGGGTAAAAATATGGCATTACACAAAGGCCTATTTCCCTTACTCTTAAACATGGGAAAAACAAGAGAACACATTATTCAAGTAAGGCAGATGTGTGTCAACCTTCATAAATCAGGCAATGGGTACAAGAAAATAGCCACTCACCTGCAGATGTCCTTATCTACAGTCAGAGCAATCATCAAAAAGTTCAAAACATCTGGAACTGTGACAAGCCTGGAAGAGGACACAAGTGTATCTTGCACCATGCACAGTGAGAAGAACGGTAAGAGAAATAAAACGTTCTCCAAAGTTCACTGTAAGAGAATTGAATCAAATGGTAGCATCTTGGGGTTACAAAGTCTCCCAAACAACCATGAGGCGCTATCTACATGTCAGTGATGCTGTGGGCCTGTTTCTCCTCCAAAGGACCTGGGAACCTTGTAAGGATACATGGGACCATGAACTCTTTGAAATATCAAGACATTTTGAATCAGAATCTGGTGGCCTCTGCCCAAAAGCTGAAGGTGGGTTGGCACTGGGTCTTTCAGCAAGATAATGTCCATAAACATGTGGCCAAATCTACTCAAAAATGGTTCACAAGACACAAAATCAAGCTCCTCTCATGGCCATCTCAGTCCCCAGACCTCAACCAAATAGAAAACCTGTGGGTTGAGCTGAAGAGGAGAGTGCATAGGAGAAGACCCAGGACCTTGGACAATTTAGAGAGGTTGTGCAAAGAGGAATGGTTGAAGATCCCTCTTTCTGTATTCTCCCATCTTGTGAAGAGTTATAGGAGAAGACTAAGTGCTGTCTTGTTGGTAAAAGGAGGTTGTACAAAGTACTAACATCAGGAGTGCCAATATTTGTGGCACACATGATTTCATTCAAAATATTTATTTCTTATTGTGATTTTTTCCCACCAAATAAAGGCACTTGAATTAAAGCTCAGATTTTTCTCTTTTTTTGCATTGTTGTATGATATAATAATAATAATAATAATAATAATAAAAGAATTTATTAGAAGTCAAAGAACATTTATTAACCACGGGTGCCAATAATTATGGAGGGCACTGTAGTTGAATAGGAGGGGAGTCTCCATCAAACTGGATAAATAACTGGTTTATTTAATTTGCCCATTTGCACTCACACTCTACTTTGAGGCCTTGGTTAAAGCCTTCAATACAGAATAGTATATGCAGGTGTACTTTGAGATTATTCTGAATAAACCTCTTCCCACACTATGAACACTGATACAGTTTCTCTCCTCTGTGAGTATGCTGGTGTTCTTGGAGAGGACTCCAATGATTAAAACTATTCCCACGCTCTGAACAGTAGTACGGTTTCTTCTCTTTTCTACAGCTTACCTGCTAAATCTCTACATCCTCTTCAGTATATTCAGAACTCTGATACCAGAATCTTAGTCAAATCTGCCCACATCACCCCTGCACTCTAGCAGCTTCACTGGTTACCTGACACATATGCTACAAAATACTCCATGCCTCACTTAGGCCCTCAGATTCTGGTCTTCTGCTTGGACTAAAGTTTAGGCTGTCTACTATGTCTGGCAGGTCTTTCAGTGTTGCTGCCTCTACCCCTGGAATTCCTTGCTTCTCACTCTTAGATCGTGTCTTTCAAATCAAATCAAATTTATTTATAAAGCAGTTTTGACTGATGTCACAAAGCAGCTTTACAGGGTTATAAATAACACCAAATCCCAAATTCCTCAGTGAGCAAGCCAACGGCAACTCCCTCTGAGCTGGAGGAAGAAACTTTGGGAGGAACTGGACTCACATGGGGGACCCATCCTCCTCTGGTCAACAAATTATACGTTTTTTCTATGTTTCAATCTAATCTAAAATTCAACCTTTTCTCTACATTCTTTCACTTTTTAAATTGTTTTTATCTGTCACTTATTGTAAATTGTAAAGTGGGTTTGTGAAAGTCGGTGTGTAAGTGTAACTTTTTATTATTAACACTAGTTCGGTTTCTCTCTTGTGTGAATACGGTGGTGTTGTTGGAGATGACTTTGACGAATAAAACTCTTTCCACACTCTGAACAATGATACGGTTTCAGTCCTATGTGAATACGCTGGTGTTCTTGGAGATGACTTTGACGAAGAAAACTCTTCCCACACTCTGTACAGTAATATGATTTCACTCCTGTGTGAATACGCTGGTGTTCTTGGAGATTACTCTGACGATTAAAACTCTTCCCACACTCTGTACACTGATACGGTTTCTCTCCTGTGTGAATGCGCTGGTGTTCTTGGAAATTACTCTGACGAATAAAACTCTTTCCACACTCTGTACAGTAATATGGTTTCTCTCCTGTGTGAATACGCTGGTGTACTTTGAGAATACTCTGACTACTAAAAGTCTTATCACACTTTGAACAGTAATATGGTTTCTCTCCTGTGTGAATACGCTGGTGTTCTTGGAGAGTACTCTGACGATTAAAAGTCTTCCCACACTCTGAACAGTAATACGGTTTCACTCCTGTGTGAATACGCTGGTGATGCTGGAGATTACTCTGACGATTAAAAGTCTTCCCACACTCTGAACAGTAATACGGTTTCTCTCCTGTGTGAATACGCTGGTGTTCTTGGAGATGACTCTGTCGAATAAAACTCTTCCCACACTCTGTACAGTAATATGGTTTCTCTCCTGTGTGAATACGCTGGTGTACTTTGAGATTACTCTGACGATTAAAAGTCTTATCACATTTTGAACAGTGATATGGTTTCTCTCCTGTGTGAATACGCTGGTGTTCTTGGAGAGTATTCTGTTGATTAAAACTCTTCCCACACTCTGAACAGTGATACGGTTTCTCTCCTGTGTGAATACGCTGGTGTTGTCGGAGATTACTCTGTTGATTAAAACTCTCCCCACATTCTGTACAGCGATACGGTTTCACTCCTGTGTGAATACGCTGGTGTCTTTGAAGATCACTTTGTCTCTTAAAACTCTTCCCACACTCTGTACAGTAATATGGTTTCTCTCCTGTGTGAATACGCTGGTGTTCTTGGAGAGTATTCTGTTGATTAAAACTCTTCCCACACTCTGAACAGTGATGTTTGCCTGTTTTTTCTGTGTTTTCCAGCATTTGTATGTGAAATATATCACAACTGAGAGAATCAGAAAATTGTGTGGTTATATTGGATGCCACATTTTGTTCTTTTATCTCTACTGATTTCAGCATGGTGATGTATTCCTCTGAGGTCTTTGTCAAAGCTGCCACAAAGATCGGTAAAACGTAACAAGATGGTGTTAATTCCTGCAGGAGAAAAAAATAAATAAAGTTAAAGTGTAATAGAAGATTTCTAAGCAGATATTTTAAATTGAACAGAACATCAAATATCAGGTTATTTCTGAAAATCACTGGGATAATGAGCATTGTCATTTCATTGTGTAATGGGATTAAACAATTTTATCTTATTTACACAGAATGCAATCACTGTGACTGTGTTAGTATTAATTTCTCCATTTGTGTCTTTACCATTCTTAGGCTTCAGATTTTACACCCCAAAACTACATTTCATCTGCAAAATTCCATTACATGGAAAAGCTAGTGTAAATTCATGAAAATGTCTGAAATTAACTTTGACTTGTTTAGTTGAATTCATCATACAACATCTGGCAAAAATACGGAATCACCACAATTGGAGGATGTTCACCCTGATTTTAAATAAATCACAACAAGCAAATAAATACATCACAAACAAGTTCTTGTTTAACTATCTGGTTTCATGAAACAATTTTTTAAAAATATTTAATATTATTAAAATAAATAAATAAATAACGTTAAGAGGACCAAAATATGGAACCACTCAATGCTGAGAAAATTACAGAATCATCCTAAAAATGACCATCATCACCAAACTTATTTTCTGTTGATTTCTGTTAAACACTTGTGCACTGACTCTTTGAAGTACTGATTAATATTTCCTCCTGGTCTTCTTCTTGACAACCAAATTTAATAAAATAATACTTTTATAAACACTTTATAATGTATAAGTTCCAGTATTATCTCTGGCCAAAGCAGATTCATGATTCATCACTGAATATTTGATTTGATTCTTTATTTTCTATCTATGGAAATTTGTCTTTGGCTTCATCAGACTGCACAGTCAAAAATATATAAATAAATTGAAGCAAAAACAAAGTCTTCCAGTGATTACAGGAAACTGAAGTGAAGTACAGAAGAGGTTCAGAAGAGTTAAGCAAGCTGAGTTGGACTCATTGTGCAGTGAGCTGGAAGAAAATGCAATGAAATGGAACATCAGACCTGTATTCAAGATAGTAAAGAAGTTCACCAAACCATTCCAGCCTAGAACAGTAGCCATCAAGGACAAAGATGGCATGAAACTTGTGGAACCAAAGAAGGTGTGTCAACGATGGAAAAACTACTGTGAGGAACTATACACTGATGCAGAAGATAACATTCAGACTGATGTTTAAGAAAAGGAACGACCACCAAAGAAAGAAGAAATCAAGCGTGCTATGTTAGAACTGGCTACACAAAAGACATCCGGTCCAGATGACATAGCAGTTGAACTGCTCAGGTTTAGTGGAGAGACAACATTGAATAAGCTCCATGAGGGCTGTATGGAAGTTTGGGAAACTGGAATCTGGCCAGAAGAATGGACGCAATCACTTTTCATCCCACTGCCCAAGAACGGAGACTTGCTCCAGTGAATGCACTACAGGACCATTGCACTGGTCTCTGCATTTTATTTGTTAGTTTGTTTTTTATTGTGGTTCTAAATTGGAAGATTATTGTGATCTTGAAATATTAAAATAATATACTCAACACTCAAAATATGCGCCACACTTGCCGAAAGCCGGTATATGAGGAAAGTGACTTCCTACGGCCCTAATTTGCAGACGCTGTGCACAGAGGTTCAGGAGCAGAAGTCCCATTAACTATGGAGTAAGATCACTGTCAAAAATTCACACAAATACAAATTAAATCATAAACGTATGTATAAGACTTAAATTATTATGGGTACGTTTTAACATATTACGATTACGTTTTCTTACTTAAGAATACGATTGAAAAGTGAGCAAACACTCACAAATACATCACTGGGCTTCTAGGCCAAACACATCGAGCAGATGAACAATCGGTTTGACTAACTGCACATGTGTGAAAGAATAGCAGCCTAGGCGACACTCGTCATATCTAAATATGAACATAAAATACTTTACCAAGGATGACTGACATTGAATGTGAGAAAATAATAAAAGTTGCCTGTGTGTTATTTGTCCCTCCTGCAACTGACTAAACTGCTTCATTAACAGTTAAAGTTTACAAATAAAACATAACATTACTGCAAACCCTTAATTTACACATATTTATGTCCTATCATGCATTTTACTTCTTATATGAATAACTTACAACGAAAAACTGAAGTTTGTGAAATAACCACATAACAATTTGAAATAAATAGAATAGTATTAATGTTAAAGAAAGGAGTAGAATGGAAGAGGAAGAGGATGATTGTGGCAGAAGTGTATTTGAGGAAAAAGGCCAACAATGTACTGATGAGTTCACTTCAAGACTGTTCTGTTATGTGTGTGATCAGGCTGAGAGATGTACAATATATGATGAATTTTTATCCTGTTAAATAATTTCAGTACACAAGTGATTTTTTGCACTCCTCCTTGCAACACACAACATCCCTGCACTCACTGACAGCCTACATGCAGCTTTTCAGCAGCTTTCAGTCCAGAATAGCTCTGCAGCACCATCTACAGGCTGTTACCCACATTACAACAGTTTCACCTCTTAATTTAACTAAAACTTAACCAAGTATCGATTACTTAACAATATACATTGTAATGGTAATATTAAATCATGAAGACCTAATGTGTTTTAATCAAATAAATGTTAAATAATTCTGCATAGAGGCAGATTAAAGCTGTCACCATCCACCAGCTGTAAACAGCAGCGGTTAACACATGCAAATCGATTTTTCATCCACGCGATGCGTTAAGCCTAGAAGCCCGGTGACGTATTTTTGACAGTGTTTGCTCACTTTTCAGTTGTATTCGTAAGTAAGAAAACGTAACCGTAATAATTTAAGTCTTATACATACGTGTATGATTTTGTTTGTGCTTGAGTGACTTTTTGAGTGATATTAGGTATATATATACTTTTTGAGCATATAAGGATGACGATAAGAGTTCTAAATGTTCTAAGTATGTTCATTACATGAATACAATTTCATTTTCTCTGAAGCACTTAATGGATTTCATAAGCAACACACTATAGTTGTTATACAAAATGTAAAGGTAAAAAAAAAACAAAAAACTAATATATATATATATATATATATATATATATATATGAAATTGGGTCCAAATGGCTCTGTGTTAAAGGTTGCCCTTGCCTTAGGGCATCAAGGAATCTTATCTCGCCTACCAGAAAGGAGCAAGTCAAATTTTGTGAATAGAGAACGAGTATGATCCCCACACAATTTGCTGGTACTTTTTCCTGCTACTGGACAGATGTATCTCACAGTTGTTTATTGTGCTTTTCTGATCATTTTCCCTGCCATATGCACCATCCTTAAGAATTTTTACTCCCAAACATCCTATACAAGACATACAGTGAGGAAAATAAGTATTTGAACACCCTGCAAATTTGCAAGTTCTCCCACTTAGAAATCATGGAGGGGTCTGAAATTTTCAACTTAGGTGCATGTCCACTGTGAGACATAATCTAAAAGAAAAAATCCGGAAACACTACTTTTACTTATAATGTGGCCTAATGGCAACATACAAAGTATAAATGATAAAGGTCCCAAGATAGATCCTTGTGGAATTCCATATCTCACTTTTGTACTGTTGGACAATACATCATTAACATTTACAAACTGGTACTGTTCTGTGAGATAAGATTTAAACCACATTAGGGCCGTTCCTGTGATTTCAACCATGTTCTCTAGTCTTTTTAGGAGAATATTGTGGTCTATTGTATCAAAAGCTGCACTTAGATCAAGTAAAACTAACAAGGATAAGCAGCCTTGATCAGAGGCAAGAAGATGATAATTTGTTATCGTAATAAGAGCTTTCTCAGTGCTATGATGGGATCTAAATCCAGACTGGAATTTTTCATATATGTGGTTTTTGTGCAAATATGAGCAAAGTTGTTGGGCCACAACTTTTTACAAAATTTTAGACAAATGTTTGTGATATGGTCACTAGGTGCCAATCACCATTCATTAGTGATGGGTCCAGCAACACCGATGCGTCGGCACATGCATCGAGCTCACACAGCAAACCCTGTGTTGGTGCACGTATCGCTATCAGCAAGTCACATGACCGATACAGGAACTGTTTCTAAATGACACCGACACGCCAAACTGTGTTTATAAGGAAGCACATCTGTCAATGGGATGCATCTGCCAAAAGAATCCCTGATCTTTTGCGGTACAACGTGTGTGTTATTCATCCAAAACTACGGAGCAGCCTCAAGGCAAAAGAAAGGTTTCCGCCATGTGGGACCATTTTGATCTTACATTATTTTCATAAGGTATTTGTTTTAATTTTGTTGTTGTTTGATCCAGTTCCTTTCAGAGTTTCTACCTGATCTATATGAATTGAACTTCATTTCAAATTGACTCTTAGTTTACTATTCATATTATGTTCTGCAGGTTAAATGTCGCATTTGTTTGACCGAACTTTCTTATTTAAACAAATCCACCACCTCCATGCTGAGGCATTATAGGGCCAGGCATGAGAATGAAGTCCCAGATACACCCAAGATAAACTCAGGTATACAGCCATTCTACAAATTACTCAGAGTTGCTTTTTTTAAATTAATTCCTATAAATGTATTATTTACTTCATTTTTAATCATCAAGCTTCCAGGAAGAAGATGCTGGCTGAGGCTCTGCTGAATTTCATCTTGAAGGATTGCTAGCCCCTCAGCATTGTGGAGAGTGAAGGGTTCAAGGAACTGGTTCAAGTACTTGAGCCCTCATATGTTTTGCCAACCAGAAAGGTTTGCGTGGAAATGATCTAAAGTAGTAGTTGATATATACAATTTATTTAATCTTTAATTTAAATATATTGATTTGCTTTTGGTTTAACTTTGTGTAATATTCAGACCATCAAACAAATGGTGGCCAAATAGTACGAGGAATGGGAACGAGTGAAAATGGAAGTACAGCAAGCTGTGGCAGTGAGTATAACGGTTGACATGTGGACATCTGTGAACATGGAGGCTTACTTGGCTCCTACCTGTCACTACATTAATGTGAATTTGCAGTCTGTGTTGGGAGTACAATACTTTCCACAAAGTCACACAGCTGACAATTTAGCCCAAGTCAAAAGAGACATAATGGAGGACTGGGTCATAACTAATAAAGTACAGTAGACTTCTAGACAAGTCCACTAGACGGCTCCAAATTCGGCACTCAATGTGCATTGCACATACTCTCAATTTATTAGTTAGAAAATCATGTGATCTGATCCCCACACATCCATCAGACACAAAGCTAGGCACATTGTCACATACTTCAGATCAAGTACTACAGCCAAGGAGAAGCTTGCTCAAGTGCAGCAACAGATGGGACAACCAACCCTGAACCTTTCAATGAGGTGCCAACACACTGGAACAGCACATATGAAATGCTGTCAAGGCTACATGATGAGAGGGAACCAGTGTGGGTATCTCTGGCCTCTCTAAAAACAGATTTGACTCCACTTATAGCTGATGAGCATACCACCGTTAGAGAAACACTGCTTGTGCTTACTCCTTTCCATCAAGCTATAGTGGAGTTGTCTGAAGAGAGGCGAGTGTCAGGGTCAAAAATAATCCCGATGATGAAAATGCTCCATCTTGCACTAGAGCAGGGGTCGGCAACCTTTAACACTCAAAGAGCCATTTGGACCGATTTCCACAGAAAATAAAACACTGGGAGCCGCAAATGCTTTTTGACATCTAAAATGAAGATAATTATATATATATATATAACAACTATAGTATGCTGCTTATGAAATCCATGAAGTGCTTCAGAGAAAATGAAATTGTATTCATGTAATGAACATATTTAGAACATTTAGAACTCTTTATACATTTTTATGGAGTAAGATCACTGTCAAAAATTCACACACCCACGAATAAAACCGTACACGTATGCATATGACTTAAATTATATTGGTTACGTTTTCTTACGAATACGATTGAAAAGTGAGCAAACGCTGTCAAAAATGCATCATCGGACTTCTAGGCCAAATGCATTGAGTGGATGAAAAATCGATTTGC
>BRDA01000926.1:2681-40700 GCA_036984385.1 Crenuchus spilurus | reverse complement strand
AAAATATTGACATTTGCCATCTCCACATAATTGCATTCAGTTTTTATTCACAATTTGTATAGCATCCCAACTTTTTTGGAATCCGGTTTGTAGTACTTACTACCATATTTAAACGGAAAGTCCTTATTGTGGACACTAGCAATCAGTCAACACACTGTTCAGTCATAGCATTGCTTCCTGTAGCTCATTCATAATCACAGTGGGCATTGCAGTAGCTTCTCTAAAAAAATCCCCTTTGATGTCCACACAGTCCAGACATTGTTTAGCAATGGTATGTTTACATTTTGATACAATGAAATGGCACTTGGCCATATTGCATCCTGATGCAGTAAATGTACATAAAAAGGTTTAAAGTATTTAGTGTAATGGAGACTGCTTTCCGTTTAGGAAAGTGCAGCATAGATCAAAGACCTAAATGTGCGTCAGGCAGTTTTTCTCATTTTCTTACAAATACAAGCAAATTTTAAAATATGCAGAGCTTAGAAAAGCTAGAGCTTGTGCTTTCAATAATTGGCGTACCTCAAAAGTGAAGTCATGACAATGTTAGCAAACTCTGAACTGAACTCAGCGGGCCACCATAGCTGTTAGAATGGAAGGGGACTCCAAATTATAAATAATTCCAGTGCTGATGTAGTATACCTACGTAACCACTAGAGGTTGAGGTTTTTTTTTTTTACAAAGAACTGTTTACTTTTACAATAATGCACGGTCACATGTAAGGACACCCAGATTTTGACATCTATCAAGCCAATCACCTGTCCACTAGACCCCATTTCATCCAAGTCTTTTCAGATTATTGCTAAAGACCTTCCTTTCATCAGTCTCATCATAAACAGCTTCCTGTGATCAGGTCATTTACCATACACCTTCAAGCCTGCCAGAGTGATCCCCATTTTGAAGAAGCCAAGTTTAGACAGCTTGGCCATCAGCAACTACATCCCATTATCTTCTGTCTTTCCTCTCAAAGGTCATATCTCCAATCAACCATCTCCCTTTCTCACTCAGAACAATCTACAGGATTATTACAGGATCTGCAGGATGCAAACCAGTGTCTTCAAACTGGTGCACTCTACACAAACTGCTCTCATTGGAGTTACAGAGAAGCTTCATGCTGTAAAATCAACCAAAATGTTATCATTCCTGACTCTCCATACTGCCTTCGACACAGTTAACCACAAGATCCTCCTCCTCCTCATTAGTCTTGCAACATTATCATTATACAGGTTATTATTCTCAACTCATTTTGCAAGCCTGACTACAGATTTCTTTTTTCACAACATCCAGTGAATTCAACCTTCTCTCTCTATAGGTTGTGGCTGAAGATGTTTTCTATACAGAACTTGAGCTAAAAAGAAAACCAGGAGACATCATGTAATTGTCAGTAAGGTACGAAATCAAGACTTCTGCTTACTGATTTACTTGGCACAGGCTCATCCCAGCCTCATATGGTCATAAATTCATCACAAATGAGACCAAAGTATATGACCTCATATTCCTTGGAGTTCATTGGCTGTAAACATGCACATACTCCTTGCTGATATTTCTTTTTATGGTTAACTGTAACTACAAAAACTCATTTAAAGGGCAATTCTAGGGAATTCTCCATGACCAACTTATGTGACACAATGTCCCTGTTTGTGGGATTGTCTGGGTTTTGCTGGAATTTGTTGTTGTGGAAAGATCTTCTGTTCTCATTGATCAAAAACAAAGATTTTTACTCAGTCATTAGGAAAAGAGTTATATTATGTTTGGTATTTTAAAACGGACAGTGCTGCAGTTTGCTGTGTAATAAAGACAACAGACTATTTGCAAAATACATTTTTCTTCATCATACTTGGAAATTCAGCCTTTCTATTTGGGACACATACTGTGTAAGTTCCTTCCAGTATTGAGACACAGTTGGCTCACTACCTCTATCATGAGTGCGCACACACACACACACACACACACACGTGCACGTCACAAACACTAACACACACCTCGTCATGTTATGAATCAGTGAAAAGGGGCTGTGGTTTGCAGAATAGTACACTTAGCACAGGTGACAGAAGAGTGAGGAACCGATTACTCTAAAGGAAAAAGAGAACACAGAAGAACGTGAAAGGCCAGTGGCTACTGATTGCCAGTGGACAGATATAAATCATCAGCTTTAGGGTAAGCTCATTCTTCTGATATTACTTCTTCAACCTTTACAATTTTTTAAAATTTATTTTCTTATCCAATTATGTTTAGTATTTAATGATTCCACTGTATTATTTCAAAACATTATTTAAATTCAGATACTTGATTTTTTAAATAGATCTATATAGATTATGAGCCAAGATCAAGATCTTAATTTTCATCCCAACCACATAGAAGCACAGAAAAAAAACAGTGTTCCTCAGAGTGATAGTCTTATAGCATCTGATTTTGACGGAACCGATTGAGAAAATGTATCCATAAGTTCTGTATTCTTATTCAGAGTCCTGTGTAAATCATTAAGTCAGGCAATTCACTGAAACTGGTCTAGTATTAAGATATTTATGTTCAGACATGCTCTATCTTAACAAAGCTTAAGTACAGCAGATTTATTGCTATTTCCTGTCCTGAAATCATATTAACTGACTGCGAGATTATGACTTGAGTATACGTATTTCATCACCACTATTTACTTGCATTTATTTGTACTTAACGAGAAAAAATAAATAATTCTATAGAAGCATAATCTATAAACTGGGAAAACACACAAAGCCAAACTCGATCAAAGGGGTATCTATGCGAAATAAGTGGAACAACCACAGCATTTTCAGTTTGATTGTGGAGAAGACCCATATTACCTGTTTTGTGCATGTATGGGAAGGCTATTGCAGAAGTCAAACCAAAACCACAATCTCATTTACTTTAGTCTTTCAGAGTCTCCGTTTGACCATCAACCAGCAATAAAAATTAATACATTTTATACTGAATATATCAAATTATTTAATTCTGTAAACTTCAGTCTAATGTTATTGTGTATTGAATATGGCAGAACTGTTACATTAATCACAATGGACTCTATTTAAGGACACATTTATAATTGAAATGTATCAAATCAATCTAGTAGTATTGCCAAATGTGAACATTACCAAAAGTCAGTTTAATCCAGTCTAAGTGATTTGGCTTGCTGAGAAGCATCATTGGTGTGTCATAAAGAAAGAGTGGGTGTTAGGTAGCATTTTATAGGGCAGGATGTGGCACTTCTTCTCACTTTGCTTTACTGTGAGAATGAGATGGCTATTGTACACATATTGAACTATACAGTATATATATAAAATACCACATATAACCCACTTTCTTTCATTATGACACACCAAAGATGATTCTCAGCAATCCAGTTCACTTAGACCTTTGGCAATTTTCACACAAAGAGTATATGTTTCTGTCCTATCATAAATCATATTTCAGTCAAAAGTCAAATTCAGATGATTTTCTCCTTACATGTAGTCAGTTAGGCAAGATAGGTTTGCTGCCTGAATTTTTGTTTTGCACTAAAACTGTTAGGCTAATGCAGCTAACAAATAATGGAAGCATAGAAGTTAGTATAATATAGTGCAAACACTCCCCAAACTGTGACTACCAGGCTAGATGAGCCTCAAGTTCAAACTCTAAGAGGATTGAGCTGAAGCAATTTTGAAAATAGATTATCTACAATTTAAACAAACAATTGTTTATATTTAGTAAATATTTGGCTTTAACCTATTTTTTTATACCATCAGGATGTTGCCGAACGACACAGATTTCTACGGCAATGACTCATTTTCCTGTGCCTCTCCTTCAGTGGAAGGATACCGTTACTTTGGTGTTCTTTGGGGATCCATCGTGACCATTGTTGGAACCCTGGGGAATGTTCTGACCGTGCTAGCATTTGCCACCGATACCCGTCTACGAACACGTTTCAACGTCCTCATCGTAAACCTAGCTATGGCTGACCTCCTGTACTGCACCATTCTACAGCCGGTCAGTGTGGATTCCTACCTGCACCTGCACTGGAGGGGTGGAGCCACCTGGTGTCGAATGTTTGGACTCCTGCTCTTCCTGTCCAACAGTGTATCCATTATCACATTATGTCTCATTGCAGTGAGTCGATATTTGGTTGTTGCTCATCGTACGTCCCGCATTGCTCGCCTACTGCTGTCTCACCAGGGTATAGCTGTGCTACTCATCAGTTCCTGGGCTCTAGGCCTGGCCAGTTTTGGTCCTCTTTGGCCCGTCTACGTATTCGCACCTCAAGTCTGCACCTGCAGCTTCCACCGGACCAAGGGACGGCCATACACCACTGTGCTGCTCTTTTTGTATTTCTTTCTTGGACTAGGCTTTGTGGGACTTTTCTATCTTCTGATTTATCGTAAGGTGAGTGTTGCTGCCAAGGCTCTGATTAAGTACAGGCCTAGCCGACGCTCTTCAAGGCGCAAACAGGCAGAGGCAGAAGGCACAGATGGAGATGACAGTGGCATTGGTGTTGGAACCACAGCAACACAAAGTTGTGAGATCAGTGACCAAGCAGTGGAGCTCCACCACAGCAAAAGCAGTGTGGATGAATACTCTGGAACATCCACCAAAACCAACCTTGACAGTCAGCAGACCACACATTTAGACAAGGAGTCTTCAAATTTGGCCAAGCAATCAAAAATCTCTGCCCAGGCTCAAGCTAAGTCACCAACCTCTTCAGGAGAAGATAACGAGTTTAAACGTGTAACCCGGATGTGTTTCACTGTCTTTCTGTGCTTTGTAGGCTGTTTTGCACCCTTTCTGCTCCTGAACATCGCAGACAAGAAGAACCGTGCTCCACAGGTCGTCCACATGTTCTGCGCTAACCTCACATGGCTGAACAGCTGCATCAACCCATTGCTGTATGCAGCAATGAACCGGCAGTTTAACCAGGCTTATCAAGACCTGCTGTCCAGAGCTTTATGGCCATTAACACGCTTATGGAGAAAACGCTGAAGCACATTCTGCTTCAATCTTCAATGTCTTCTACACAGCAAGCTGAAAATACTGCTAAATGCAGATAGACTTGACAAAAAAAAAACTTCTGCAGACTGCAGGACAAAAAAGCAGCCCTGACAACATTTCCTATTCAGATGTAATACAACAAAAAAGGTTACGTGATGTCATTTTCATTCTCTCTTGTGGACACATATGTACTTCCTCCAGCCACATTCAATATGTAAATTAAACAGCATTTGGGAACTTTGCAGTTTTCAAAAAGACACTGAACATTTCCAGGCAGCAGCTGAATTATTATTAGCAAGATTCATCAGTCTTCAAATTTGTTAATGAAGGATGTCCTGGTCTTTTCTACTTTTAAGAGAGTTATTTAATGTATATAAAGATCTGGATATGGTCCAAAAAAATAAATGCACATTTTATAGGATGTGTAGCCTAAATGTTTGTGTTTGTAAACATTTTCATTTTTTTATGTTTGTATTGCATTTCATTAATTTATGTAAAATACAATAAAAGTGTTACTATGTGTTCTTAACTTGACAGTTTGTGTTTTATTCAGCAGGTGTCATACTGCTAGCTAATATACCGAATTCCACACATAAGCTACCAACCATGCTGTGAATGCTGTTATTGCAATGACTCCTGCATTTCACAAGTCGAGACAGGCACGGACAGCATTACAGTCTGTAATGACGTCCAATAGTGAAACACAGGAAATGCTCAAGCCAGGGGCATGTGCACATGACATAATATTCTGATTTTTCCTGTAATGTCTTACAAAGTTCAGCCACTCATAACAATTTTGTTGTGTGCAATGACTTTTATGCAGCTTTTCTATCCTTACATAAAAACATCTTGTGACAGACCAGGGCCTCAACTAAGATCATGAGATTGCAGGAATACAATCAAATTTGATCTAAGAGATGAGAATCATAATCTAGCCATGTGTGCAATTTATTAGATATTAAATATGTGTTCAACTGATTGCTGTGTTATGAATCATAACGGAACAGAGAAAAAAAAACAGAAAATCATAGAGAACTTCAGTTTATTCAAATGTTGGTTTCTTTGAAATTCTGACATCACAAAATTGCTATTCACCATAGGTGCCAATTTTACAATTAACATAGCAGAAGGGCAAGAACAGAACTTGTGTCCTAATCCAGTTAAAGAATAGTCCCTGCTTCCCAATAGACTGGATCCCAATTTTTTTCCTCTTTCACAAGAAAGAAATTCACTCCTTACGACTGACTGATAAAGTAATGGGCTTGATGTCCAGATGGCTGAAGTTTGAAATCAGGATACATAAACTGTCATTAAGTGTTACTTTGCCTATGATTAAGTAATATTATACAGAACAGTGTGCATGTTATGTTTAAAAGTTTGTTTACAATGCTCTACAATTTACTGAAACTGCAATATAAGATCAGACAGACATGCTGTTTTTCTGATACTTCAACTAGACTCTACATGAGAATGGAATGTCTTAAAATGTTATTCAGGCTGACAGGAAGATCTGAAACAAGTTCAAATAAAGAGTTCAAAGTTAGTTTGTATGACATTGTTTAAGATAACATTCTAGACCAGAAGCCCCCTTATATGTTTACGGTAATCAAGATTAGTAAATCATGCATCTAGAAAAGTTGACGATTACTGTATATGAATGAATGTTACATATATAGCGCCTTTCTAATACCCAAGGATGTTTTACAATCAGCACAATCATTTTACACACTTAGAACTCAATCACATACTGGTGAGAAGTGGCAGCCAATCATTCACAGTGCACTCTCAAATGAAAGTGACCGTCCACCTTGAAGACTGCATTGAGCACTATGGGGATCACCCAAGACAAGAGTGCCAACCATATCAGGGCATACACAGATACATTCATACACACCAGGGTCATTTAAGAGTAGCCAATTCACCTGATCTCCATGTTTGTGAACTGTGGGAGGAAACCAGAGCCCCCGGAGGAAACCCATGCAGACAGGGAGAACATGGAAATGCCACCCAGATAGGGATTTCAACCCCCTATAACCTACTTACGAGCATCCCTACTAACGAGTATTCCAGGTAACGAGTCGAGATCTCGGAATATTTTTGTTCCAGGTAACGACTAAAATTCCAGCTAACGAGTAGCGTAAATTTCTTCAAGTATGCCAAACCGCTAGGGGCGCTGTGGTCGTAGCATCTCCTAGATGCTACAGTAGAAGAAGAGGTCAGTAAGTACCTTTGACCGCTGTCTAGTAAAAGTGAAAGTGCCTGTTGAAAGCGACACTAAGGTAGCAAAAGGTAGTGAACAAGAAAGTTAAGATACATTTTACTTTTACTTTTCATATGATAAGTGTAAACATGCAGCCGCCAGCCTACACGAGCACCGTCGGTCTCCCTCTCATTAGTAGCCAGCCTACACGAGCGTCATCGTCGTCACGTTTATGTTTTAAAAACCCATATAAACACATTATTTAGCATATTAAAGTATACTGTATATTGGCCGGCTGACACAGATTAATCAGTTTTACATGTATTCTTATGGGGAAAATGCATCCAGCTAACGAGCAAACCAGCTAACGAGCTCAGCTCCTGTACGGATTAAACTCGTAAGTAGGGTTACCACTGTATCTCTGTATAGACAGATGGCAAGATGAATCCAAGATGAAAGTAATGACAGAAAGCTTATACAGCCTTCACATAAGAAGCAATGTATGTACAAAAAAAGTGACCAGTGTCATAAAGACCCCGATTCTGTTTTGTCTATGATTTGTTTCATTTGCCAGATATTTTCACATTTTAGCTGATATGAAGCATAAATGATAATAGTAAAGTACAGACAGAAGAGTAATGATTGGTTTGTTAATCAGCCAGTCATATTGCCTAAAACTCTTGTTAAATGATTCATTTAAAATTAAAGGTTTTCTGAAATCAGCTACATATCCAAAATAGTATGAAAGGAAATATTTAGACAGCTATTTATATAGACCACAATTTCCAAACCTTAGTCCTGGAGTCCTGCTGCACATTTTAATGTGCTGTTGTTATAATGTACCCAATTAAATTTGTGAGGTGCTTGCTAATCAGGTGATGCAAGGGATGAATGGAGCCAAAATGATCAGTATCACATTCTGGTACTGTTTGGTTAAAAAAATAAACATTTTGGTACCATTTAGAAGATGGTACTACCTGTGTTCTGGTGGTACCTGCAATGTCACTATACAAACTCATTAGTCATATTTGTGGTCACTACCTCACATAAAAATACAGGTCAATGCTTTTCACGTTTGACTTTAAATTGTAAAGGCCCATATCCATTATTCTTTATTTTTCCCTGAGAACCAATTCTGACATTTGTGTGGGTTTATTAAATGTATTGGTTGCTGTGACATCACAAAAACAGTGAATTTGAAATGTTGCTTAAATTCCTTATATGGAGATATATGGAGTTTTACAGATTGCATTCAACACCTGTAGTGTAGTCTGATGATGTGCTGAAGATGTGAATCATCAGCTTAAATATATACAAAATAACTATCTCAAGAAATCAAGTTGATTTAAATCCTGATGGTGATGTGGGTTATCCACAGTGTTAACCGCTGATTTGCTGGAAGCCCACTAAACATACAATTTAGTGCAAAAGTACTCCAAGACCAGTGTTGAGAAACCCTGACAGAGGATCATAAATCCTTTTATACTAACAAGCTATCTTGGTAGATGATTGGGAGACCTTTCTTATTATATTATTGGTTATATTTTGTGTAGCTTAAGCTTCTTTCTAGTCTCAGTGCCACATGCCAGCATTACAGACTCAAAATTCAGGGGGTAAGAGGTTGACTCAAAGGAAAACTCAGCTCTTGAAATGGATGATCAGGGATGAAATCTTCTGGATTCTCCAGCTCCAGGAGGTTTGATTCATTTAAAAAGGGAAAATTGTCATCTGGAGACAAGGCCTCTTGCATGAAGCTCAGAATGGATTCTGAAAGATCATTGGGACAACTGCCTAAAGGATCTGATTGGAAGCTGGGAACTACACCTGAAAGTTCATCTGATAGATCATTGAAAGAGTTGTCCAGAACACTGTTTTTGCAGTCATCGCTGGAACAGTCAGAGAACATGGGTGAGTTCTCTGGCCCTCGAAGCATGATGTTTTCATTCACATCAGGAGACAGATCTTTGACAGAGACAGAGAAAGAGATTTTGATATGAGTATAATGCAGTAGAGCACATAAACTATTAATATTAAGAAACAGCTGATAATTATGTAGAACACATTATTAATGCACAGAAAAGACTTTCATTTGCACACAAATAAGCAATAGCAAGTTGGCAGCTTCAAAGGAAGATCATTAAAAGCACTTAACCTAGTTATTCTCTTCTAATATAGGAGTGTAGCTAATATTTTGAAAATAAAGTCGATATATGCATTACATTTTTAATTTTCACAGAAAAAGGACAATTCTGTTATCCATTATATTATTTTGTTTACAGTCACACCTACAATTAAATAAAAAGTCAGTCAACATTCAAAGCTGAGTTTAACATTAGACAAATGACCAGTTAATTTTGGTTATTTTTGGGTGCATAGCTATTTGGCTCATTATAAATAAGAAAGAAGGTATTGATATAACTAAGTGCCCTTCAGTGTAAAGCAGCTCTAGTAAGACAGCAGATATACAAACTGATCTATGAGAGTTTATTGAAGTTTTGTTTTAAATTGCTTTTCAGAAAGTGGAAAGCAAAGTGACCAAATCATGACAAAGTTTAAAAAGGCAAACTGAGAGAAACGTTCTTGTTACCCCACTATACCAAAGTAAGACAATCACAGATAGAAGCAGGTCAGAAATGACTGAGGAGGAGTTCACATAAGAAATGCAAGAAATATATTTATTTGCAGATAAACGCAAAAAAAGTCTCACAGTGAACATACCAAATAATAAACATTGTGCATAATGTGTGTTCACACAGACATAATGTTTTTTTTTTTACCCAAATGTCCCCCCAATGTAGTGGTGGTCAATCAACCCATCCATCTGCTAGGTGTCTCCCAATCACTCTAGGAGAATGAAAACTAGCACAGGCCTCCTCTGATGCATGTGAAGTCAGCCACCTCTACTTTTCAAACTGCTGCTTGAACATCATCACTGTGTAGTCAACACACTCAGCGGGAAGAACAGGATCCCTAGCTCTGATGGATCGCCTGGCAGGCACCTGAGCCAGGGAATGTTACATGGTAATAGTGATGGAGCCTCGAGCCCTGATGACAAGCAGCATTACCAGAAATGTATGTTATTCTGTTTCAAATGCCTGTATCGCAATGCTGTTACCTAGGTCACATACTTAAGTAGTGAAGTATCAAGGCAGCTATCGTCACGTTTCAGATGCATCATCAGTTGTGGAAATTTTCTTTCTCCTAGACACCACAGTGCCCTCTGCTGGCCATTATGTAAGTCCCCATAATGGTCGCCAAAGGTGGGAATGTAAAATTAATTCCGACAGAAAACTTTACCAAAACTAGATTTTAACTAGTTTGATTTTTTAAAAATAAAAATAGTTCAGCTTTTCATTAGTGTTACACATGTAAGTGCCCCTTCAATTAAATAAAAAGGCAGAGACGTATTGCAGTACATTCTCGTTAGTCAATTCAGAAGCGGAGAAAGAGAAGTGACAAGGTTTCTGTTAGCATAGACAGTAAGAAATAAAGATGAAATTTAGGTGTGTGTATTAAACTAGAACAGCTATGCTAATAAGCATATTTAAATATTTTAATATATACAGTATGAACATTTTGTAGTTCATAGTTTAACAATTAGCCAAATCTTTTGCGCTTGATTACTAATGTTTACTCATTGTCAGTGAAGCAGTGTTGCCAGATTAAAATATTATTCAGGACTGATGGCATGACTGATCATTCAATGTTGTTGCCGAACATGCAGTGACCTACAGCCAAGCAGACTGGACAATGTGAAAAAACGCAAAGAGTAGACCCATCCACCCCATTAAAAGTGAACGAAGAGTGAATGAGGCATAAAACTGTTGTTAGCCTGTGGAAGATTGAAAAGAGAGATCTGATCCGATTATTAATTAATAAAGTGCCTGGGAGGTAAAACTCACCATTGTGCTGAGTGCACAGGTCAGGCTCTGGCTCAGCCACACTTGTAGACCCATTCCTGTTGCAACCAAGCACACAGTACCCATTACTATGTGCATCCACCCAACCAGTTGTAATGTTAGAACTACATTTCAGTTACTAATCAGAAACATTACAGATCATCACTAGGGATACTTTTCCTAATAAATAACTGAAGACAAAATTGTCAATAACAAAAAAGAAGACAACTTTAGCAAGTATTCACTTTTGTAAACAAATGAATACAACTGATAGTGCTAAACACCAAATTATAAAGGGTCAAAACCAAATTATAAACCCAAATGCAAAGGAAAAATGGTCCAGAGTCAAGAGAGCATAACATATTTACAAAGCAAATAAAAGATGCTAAGACAACATTAAGGAAAGCACAATAGCATTAAAGGAGAACCACTTAGTGCTAACTAAGACTACAGAGTTTAAGCTTTAGCTAGTCAGCTCCACAACAGGGTAGATTCTAGCTTCACATCCAGTTAGATTTTAGTTCACAGTAAGTTATGCCGTATACTAAAAGACAATGACTAATCTGTGAGAGCTAGCTGAAGATCTGGAAGCATTTTGAATGGGTTTTGATTAGAGCCAGACCGATATGGATTTTGGGGTGGCCGATACGATACCAAAAATAAAGAGGAAGAAAATGCCGATAACGATATATCGGCTGATATTTTTTTTTACAATTTGTATTCATTTATATACATATAAATGGAAATTAAGATTTAACATAACTTGTTTGACTTAAGATAACTTGTTTCAAATACTTTTATTGTCAAAAGTAAAACAGTGCTTGATTTGAACATAATAATAATGTAACATAAAAATTTAAAATATTCTAACATATATTGAAGACCTGTTTAGAACAAACACAACTGCACATTTTACAACCTTTTAGAAAAATACATAAAATAAAAACATTTGTCAATCTTTTACATATGCCTGAAAACAAAACATTCAGGGAACAGTACTGTGCAATAATTTAATAAAGGTCAATAAAATAAAATAAGTAATTTAAACTGAAACAGAAGGAATAAAATTTACTATAGCTCTAATACTGCCAAAACAAAAGTGGCAAGTTGTAGTGCAGCTTTTCCGCATTCTCTCCTTTCAGGGCTCTGCGCTTTTCTTCATATATATTGCCAATAGTGATGAAGACCCTGGATTTAGGTGCAAGAGCCCGAAGTCTGACTGCGCACTGAGCAGTGGGGCTTGCTGTGAGCACAGACGGGGGCTACAAAGCCTGACTGCCACTAATGCTGCGCTAGCTACTAGTGTCACTCAGGCTTGCAGCTCGCCACGTTCTGATCAGAAATCAACTGATGCAAGCTGGTCACGAGACTCTACGCTGGTACCAGCGGAGAGTCTGCTAAGAGCTTCCCCATGTCCCTTTGCCTTATATCGGAAAATAGAGCTAAAATACACTTTGAGGCGCAGTACTGTGATTAAGTGAGTGAAGTCAAACGATTTGACACAGGGGCGGATTTAACCAACAAACCACGCAATTGCTTGGGCCCCCTGCTGGCCAAAAGAGGTTGGCAAGAAAAGACCATTTTGGTTCTCTATCACAGCTGCTTAATCCTTATCAGGGTCGTGGTTTAGATTTGGCCTGTAGGCCGTGTTCACCTGCTTCTCTCTCTCTCTCTCTCTCTCTCTCTCTCTCTCTGTGTTTGTTCGTGCGTGCGTGTGCGCGCATGTCTACCAGTCTGTGATAAGCCATCCACTTACATTACTTCTAAGTTTACCTACCAAAATAATTCAGAATTTCTGCTTATTTTTACTCAAAAATGAGGTACAATAATGTGTACATAAGGTCTATTGACCATACAGTTCAAACATAAGTGTAAAATTGGTGTTAATGAATTGGAGTGAAGTTGAATATCAAGGTGCAACACAGAATTGGGTGATAATTTTATATTACACGATTTTAAGTTTATTAATATTTAATCATTAATATTTAATTAATGATTAATATTATTTTATAATAATAATAATAATATTTTTTTAGTTATTATTAGTATATTATTAATAGTACAGTAACTAGTAATTCCTAATAAAATATTATGAATAATAATGTTTAAGTCATTTTTAAAATGTATGTATAATAATTAATATTTATTAATAATCAATAATAATAATTTAATTTATGTTTAAGCCTGTACCGCACCATAACCATAAAAAAGAATCCGTTTGATCAGGGCCCCCAGACATGACATTGCTTGGGGCCCCAGAACTTCTAAATCCGCCCCTGTCTGGACATACCACTGTACCTGGTCCCACCAAGGGTTACGAGTGCACTGGTTGTTTTTTCATTTCATGATTCACTCCACTATGTTATAAATTAAATTAGAAATGTGTTTTAATATTGAGCTGCAGTAGCAGTGTGTTCTCGGTTATGTTCAATCAGATTAGTTTACTTCAGACAAACGATGCATTTAATTTACGGAAAAGATAATGTTATTACTTAGAACTGATATATTTCATTGTGTGTTACATTGTTCTGGCTAAAGTTTTATTTTAGCAAGGTTATATGCTACATTATCTCTCGTAAACTGTATCTTGCTAGTTTAGCAGGTAGCTAAAGCTTTTAGCTTGAGGCAAGCGGGTTGGAGAGTTGAGTGGAAATCTTTTGCTTATGTTTATTTCACAAGCCACTTATAAACTTACCACTGACAAATATACAATGCCCAGGTCAGCAGTGTGATGCGCAGTTCTCAGTCGCTCTCAGAATTATGCATCTCCTCTGGGCTGCTGCCATGCAACAGGCAAGCATGACCTGAACATGAATTGGTCTGCGGGCGCCCTCTGCTGGATTAGCGGCGCAATTACATAATGTTCCCAGCCCTCCAGGCGAGGAAAATCAAGTGTTTTGCTCTGTGCCTATTGGCCAAACTTTGGCCGATAGCCGATAGACTTTTAAACGCTATATCGGCTGATCGATATATCGGTTGGGCTCTAGTTTTGATATAGTTTGACATTGAACTAAAGAAATATAAATTTGACTCCATACATGACTGACTACATTTGAGGTAAGTGGAAAGAGAACGTCAAGCAATCTCGCATGCAAAATTTTGGTAGGTAAGTTCAAGTTTGTTCAGCAGTGCAGTGGGAGTTGATCTTTTTTTTTTTTTTGCCAATTTTTATCCCCTTCCCAATGTAGTAGTAGCCAATTAGCCCATCCCATCCATTAGGACTCTCCCCATGACTTTTGCAATGTCTCTGACTCTAGGAGGGTGAAGACATTCACAAGCCTCCTTCGCTGCGTGTGATCCGGCTACCGCATCTTTTCGAACTACCACTGACACACCATCACTGGGGAGCCAACATGCTCGGAGGAAAGCACAGGATTCCCAGCTCTGAATGGACCAATCAGTAGACGCCTGAGCCAGCTGACATTGCAATGTGAAAGTGATAGGGAGAGTGAGAGCGCCATCTACCCGCCCAGAGAGAGCAATGGCAATTTTTGTTCTCTTGGGCGCTGGCTGTTGATGGCAAACAGCATGACCAGGATTTAAACTTGTGATCCTGTGGTCAGTGTCAGCGTCTTAGCCTGCTGAGCCACTCGGGCCCCTAATTTCAACCATTTTTTACTGTGTTGCCTAGAGTTGCCATAACCGATCCAGCAAAGGCAGTCAAACTTTTTTTCTCAGAATACCAGTGCTGAGAAAAAACAAGGTAGAGCAGACCAGGGAACTTGTAATCCCAAATAATAGTACCGTAATAGTAATAGTAATAATAATAATAATAATAATAATAATTTCCCTGAATTTCCCGCAAGGGATTAATAAAGTATATATCTATCTATATATCTAATAATAATGTGAGTCTTAACTGAGTTCAGTTTTTGGCTACTTTATCCTCCGATGCATGGTTAATAAGAAAACACTATATCTCAACAAAACTACCTGCTTTACACAAGAAGCAGTATCTAGTGGTTACTGTGTGGCAGTAACAGCTTTCTTGTCTAAAGACACAGTGGTGCATCTCAAAAAATGTAAAGACAAGCTAGTGCAGGTAAAAAATAAAAATATTATGCAAAAGCTCATTGTTGTTCATAAATTATTTGAAAAAGGTAAACTGACATTTTTTAGATTCATTATACGTAAAGCAACATTTCAATCCTTTTTTTATTTTAATGCAAATCAATATAAACAGAAAACCAGAAATTCAGAATTTCATATTATTAGAATATTTCATTTTGAGTTTGAGGAAATTGTGATAACATTGTAAACTGTGTCAACATTAAAATAATAAAAGACTGGAATATGTCATTTAAATGTAACAAATATACAATAACATTTTTTTAGATGCACTACATGATGCTCATAGAAGGTTCTCACAGACTGTCAGAAATTCAAGCTACCCATGTCAGAGTTGCAGTGACAGGATATTTCGATGATGTAACTAAATACTATGAATGGTAAAAATATTATTTTTGGGTGTACCATTCTTTTAATGTGTTTTTATTTTCCTGTATGTTTTATTGTCAAATCCCTAATGCTGTTAAAGCATGTTATATGTTCTGGAATTTTCCTTAATGTTATGTTTTCATTAAGGCTGGTATGTTCTACTTGATGAATGCTGTGTTTTGACTATAATGGCCAGCAAAGGAAAACAAAACTATAGGTATCGCATGGAATCAGAATACAATGAAGGAAAAAATATGAAAACTGCATTTTCAAGAGAAAGTGTGTAAGTTACAGAGGCTCTCTGGTCCTTATTGTATTTTTATTGGGGCTTTTTTGTTTGAAATTGCTGTTCTCAAAAAAAAAAATTCTGAAGTGCATAAGCAAATAAACACGTTTGACAAACACTTTATAATAACTTTCATTAATAAGCCATTAACTAATGATTAATAACTGTCAACAAATCATTAGTTCAAGAGAATTTGAACATGAATAAATGTTTATAAATGATAGTTCATGTAGTTACTAATGGCTATTCATTTTTGCAAATGTTAACAAATCATTAGTAAATCATTTGTTAATGAAATTCTCATGAATTAATGATTTGTTCACAGTTATTAATCATTAGTTAATGAGCTATTAATGAAAGTTATTATAAAGTGTTACCAAAAAAATTATATCATGTCAAATTCTACACCATTTTTCCAGCTACTGAAAAAAAGAATGCAATGTGCGCCCATGGTCTGACCAACCCAGGAACAATCTACATACAGGTATCACTCTACTCTACAGGTATCAAGTATACAAAATCGCTATTTCCACATCATGTTGAAATGCTAATAAGCAAGTAATATATTTCACTAAAGACATGAACAAAAAAATGAACAAAAACGCTGTGACTTTACATGAATCACACTCTCAAGCTTTTAGAAACCATTAAAGGGGAACAGTCATATTAAGCTATATTTTTAATAGCAGAAGCTAATGTGCTTAGAAAAAAAAATGGCCTTCACTGTCAAAAATACTTCAGAGAAAATGCAAAAAAAAAAAAGTCATATCCATATACTTGCGGTGTCATAATGTGCCCAATCACCTTACAATTTACAAAAAAACAAAACGAGATGCAGTGTGGGGGGGTGGGATGCACATACGTAGTGTTGAATTCACATCAGTATATTTCAGCTAACTTTGCCAAACATTTTGTGTCAAGCTAGTATGAATGCTCTTTCTTGTAGATAAAGTACAAAAAGTCAAGAAGTTTCTGCCAGTCTACTTTAGCTCTGGTTTACTCCAGTCTGTTAAAAAGTGCCCACAGAAAGAATCCAGAGTGCCAATCTGGATTTAAAACATCAAATCCTTAACCAGCAACTTTTTACCTCTTTCAGCAGTGCTGATACTGGCTTTGCTTCCTACAGTTCAAGTCCAAGTTCAGTTGACCTTTATGGTCATTTCAGCTACACAAAAACACAGTGAAACAAAACGACATTCCTCCAGGACCACAGTGCAGCACAATCAGCACAGATTCAGAGTAAATGGTTTGTCAGCTTCACAGGAAACAGCTAGATTATAAACTAACAATAACAATGCTAAACTAGTGACTGCGGGTAGACAAGTTCTTTTGATTAGAGTGGGGGTTTGGCCATGCAGTGAAGACAAAACCATTCACTACCAATGAAAACAGGGCAGAGGAACTTTGAAAGATGCAAGAATAATGCTGTCATAAGACCATCTCTAAATATCTAAACTGTACTGCAAAACATCAGGATTTTTCCTCCAAACATTTATTTAGAGGACGGGATTTTCCGATTGTGTGACTGGTGCCCTTTAATTATTTCAGGGTAAAACTCCCAAAAAAAATTTTTCTCATCTGTCTCAAATAAAATAGATTAACTACATATGACACAAAGGAACAATGAATGCCGTCCATATTTCAGTATTAGAACAGAGTTGGGAAACTTTAGGACTATACTAAACCTGACTGGACCTCATGATGAGTGCTCTGTAGATATTTAAATATTTTCAGTGTTGAGGGTGTCCAATAATAGTCCATTTCCAAATTCTTAAAAGTTTGTCCAAGACTACTAACATAAACTACATGAACATTTATGACTGCACAGTGTACTGACTGAACATGACATGAAGGTTAATGAATAAGCAGAAGCTTTATAATGAGGATTATACTGTACACACTGTACATATAGATACATAATTCCAAAAATGCACATACATCATAAAACACACCACTCTTTCCAAAACTGTAAAGCAGATACTTACTCTTTTGTGACGAAGACCAGCTTGGTTTTAATGTATTTAATGTAAGGACTCTCCTCTGAAACACATAGATACATAACGATTATCAGCGACACTGTAATCAAAATATCAAGATATACTTTACATATGACTCCAACCAAACACATCAAATTTAAAATAGGACTGTGAAGTTAACCACATTGCTGAAGAGAGTGAGGCACAGGCATGTGAGAGTGAAGTGCAGTAGAGTGCGAGTAAGGCATGGCCATGTGTGAGTGATATTCAACCTTCTGCGAATGAGGCATGGTAGAGTGAGGTGCACACTACCTTTTGCCTTTTCATCATGGTAAGAAAAATTCCATACCGTCACAGCCCAAATTTACTATTTAGTCTAATGTAATTTACATATTTTAAGAACATTTTGAGTTTATCAAAAACACTCATGTGCCCTCTTGCCCACATATACACACACAAATACAGGAGTAACAATCCCCGTTAGGTCCAAGAAAGCAGCCCCAACTTTGTAAAGTGCATGCTGACAAATCTTCATTAATATGAAAAAATGAAACGGCTTAACCACTGAGCTTTCTCTGGTTCTTCTAAAGACGCATTCACACAGTTACTCACCTCCATTTTTTGAATTGTAGTACTTGCCAAATGCCTGGTCTTTGGGGGTGTTTGGGTAGAGGAACTGGAGTGGGTACAATGCAGCGCTGCCTGACTCCATGATCTGAAAGTTACGGAGAATTTCTGCAAATGGAATCTGCTTCAGGTCCACGCTGGTGAAAGGCTGCACTACCCGAACATTGGGTTCACCTACACACAGATCAAAAAGAAGCCTGTAGCTAAACACATGGAATTATGAATAACTCCCTAACATCACTCAGAACCACTTTTTTCTGCCTTGGAGTTTCACATTTGTAAGTAACCCCATATTTGAACTAAGTGTGAACACACCACCATCCCAAAATTAGCTGTATACACACATTTTAGCCACTACCATAAGCTGCTAATGACAACTGATCGTACAACAACACACATGTACAATAAAGTGTGATATAGAAAGAACACACAAGAATAGCAATCAGAACATTCTCGTGATGGTCATGTAGTCACGCATCAGTTGTTTTTGATCCAGGTCTACTCACAGAAACGACTCGCATGTGATTTTGAAAAATTGCATTAACAAAAAACTACAATATCAGATCTGTGATATGTGCTGCTTCAACTCTGCAATCTGGAAGACTGTGCATGCTTTTACCATCATTCGAGTACTCGACCCAGCTGAATGTGATTCCGCCATCTCTGATGCTCTCACTGAAGCGTAAGAGAAAAGTCCCAGGCTGCTTCTTCTTTAACAAGATCTTCTCCTTCCCCTTACTTACAAAACCCATAATAGACCTACATACAATGTAAAGTATTTGAAGTTAATCACATAATTTTGTAAATATACACTGATTGCATTTGACTTTTACATGAATCGCACACACACTAACATGCTTACCCATCCTGCCACAATTCTGCAAGGTATGTTTTAACCAAGTTTATGATTCCATCAAGCCACACCCACAGTGTGAAGTTGGTGCCCTTGATGTGCTCCTACAAATGCAAACATGTTTGTATGATTACTTCAACACATTTAGAACATACAGAAAGGTGTTCTAGAAGAAAATATTTTGTATATCCTTACCTTGCTGAACTTTGTCCAAGATATTTTACAATTGTCATAACTCTCTTGTTTACCTATTTTAATACATAAAGAACAACATTAATGAACAAGTAATATTTAATAACACAAAGCTTCATGACATCAAATGTTCATGTTTTTGTTATTACAAGTAGTATTTTCTGTGAGATTTATTAGTTGCATGAAACAGACAGCTGTGGACTTTCCTCATTAGCTAGGCCCTGCTCAAATTAAAAAAGGAACTAAATATTAGGCTAGTCTATCAAGATGTAAGAGAGAAAATAAACAAGTTCTTGAAACTCTATTGAATTATCATCAAATTAGAATTTAGTTTTGTGAGGAACTAGAACACAAATAATTTTAGAAACTCCCTAACATACCAGACAAATGGAGTGCAGCTCAACCTGTTGATCTGTGTACATGCTAGCAGAAATGTGTGACATGGGATTACCAAAGAATTTTTGACCAAGAGTCTCAAGCTGGTCTTTGTCCAGGCCGCGTTTAGCGCACGACAAAAACTGCCAGCTCAGCATCTGTCCACACTGACTCCAGGACGCTACAGGAGAGCTGGCAAAGAACAGCAGGTTCTAAAAATACACATAGATTGAGTTAATTATATTATTGGCAAACTCTATCAATATGTAAAAATACTGATGTTAAACCTTCCATCTAACCTCAGGGTCAGGGCATAGCATGTTGAACCAAAGGACAGATGCCCAAGCACTCTGCTGCTGACTGGAGTTAGAGATCACTACTACAGGAAGAGAGGAGGCCTGAGAAAATTAGAATTAGAGTAAGACTAGAATCACAAGTACAGAAAACTTTAGAATGTTATATATCTAATGTTGAAAACTCTAATGTCTAAGTCTAATGTTTGTACAATAACACAATGCTGTACTAATAATAGTCCTTGGGCAAGACTCCTAACCTTACATTTGCTTATACCTCTGTAACATGACTGCAGTTGTAAGTCGCTCTGGATAAGAATGTCTACCACATATATAAATGTAAATACACAGTACCCGTTTGGACACACCTCGCCATTCAGTGATTTTTCATTATTAAAAAAAATTCTGCATTGTAGATTAATACTTAAGTTATCCAAACTATGAAGAAATACATATGTAATTATTTAGTAAACAAAAAAGTGTTAAACAAGCAGAATATGTTTTATATTTTACATTCTTCAAAGTAGTCACCTCTTGCTTAGATGCCAGCTTTCTTGGCATTTTCTCAGTCAGCTTTATGAGGTAGTCACCTGAAATGGTTTTCAGTTAACAGCTGTACCTTGTCAAGAGTTCATGACTTGCATTTTTTGCCCTCTTAATGTGTTTGAGACATCGGTTGTGTGTCTACTTTGAAGAATCTAAAATCTAAAACATATTTTGGTTTGTTTAACACAGGGGTCGGCAACCTTTAACACTCTAAGAGCCATTTGGACCCAATTTCCACGGAAGAGAAAACACTGGCCGCAAATGCTTTTTGACATCTAAAATTAAGATAACATTTTATATATATATATATATATATATATATATATATATATATATATATATATATATATATAGTTTTTTTACCTTTACATTTTGTATAACAACTATAGTGTGTTGCTTATGAAATCCATGAAGTGCTTCAGAGAACATGAAATTGTATTCATGTAATGAACATGTTTAGAACTCTTATCGTCATCCTTATATGCGTTTTTATGGAGTAAGATCACTCAAAAATTCACTCAATCACAAACAAAATCATGCACGTATGTATAAGACTTAAATTATTACGGTTACGTTTTCTTACTTACGAATACGATTGAAAAGTGAGCAAACACTGTCAAAAATACATCACCGGGCTTCTAGGCCAAACGCATCGCGTGGATGAAAAATCGATTTGCATGTGTCAACCGCTGCTGTTTACAGCTGGTGGATGGCGACAGCTTTAATCTGCATCTCTGCAGAATTATTTAACATTTATTTGATTAAAACACATTAGGTCTTCATTATTTAATATTACCATGGCAATGTATATTGTTAAGTAATCGATACTTGGTTAAGTTTTAGTTAAATTAAGAGGTGAAACTGTTGTAATGTGTGTAACAGCCTGTAGATGGTGCTGCAGAGCCGCGTCCACTATTCTGGACTGAAAGCTGCTGAAAAGCTGCATGCAGGCTGTGGGTGAGTGCAGGGAAGTTGTGTGTAGCAAAAGTTGTGTGAGTGCAAAAAATCACTTGTGTACTGAAATTATTTAACAGGATAAAAATTCATCATATATTGTGGATCTCTCAGCCTGATCACACACATATCAGAACAGTCTTGAAGTGAACTCATCAGTACATTGTTGGCCTTTTTCCTCAAACACACTTCTGCCACAATCATCCTCGTCCTCTTCCATTCCACTCCTCTCTTTAACATTAATACTATTATTCTATTTATTTCAAAGTGTCATGTGGTCATTTCACAAACTTCAGTTGTAAGTTATTCATATAAGAAGTAAAATGCATGATATGACATAAATATGTGTAAAGGAAGGGTTTGCAGTAATGTTATGTTTTCTTTGTACACTTTAACTGTTAACGAAGCAGTTTAGTCAGTTGCAGGAGGGACAAATAACACACAGGCAACTTTTATTATTTTCTCTCATTCAGTGTCCGTCATCCTCGTTAAAGTATTTTATGTTCATATTTAGATAAGACGAGCGTCGCCTAGGCTGCTATTCTTTCACACTGTGCACTATGTCGAATCGATTGTTCATCTGCTCAATGTGTTTGGCCTAGAAGCCCGGTGACGTATTTGTGAGTGTTTGCTCACTTTTCAATCGTATTCGTAAGTAATAAAACGTAATCGTAATATGTTAAAATGTACCCATAATAATTTAAGTCTTATACATACGTGTATGATTTAATTTGTGTTTGTGTGAATTTTTGACAGTGATCTTACTCCATAGTTAATGGGACTTCTGCTCCTGAACCTCTGTGCACAGCGTCTGCAAATTAGGGCCGTAGGAAGACACTTTCACGGCTTTCGGCAAGTGTAACGCATATTTTGAGGCTTGAGTATATTATTTTAATATTTCAAGATCACAATAGTCTTCCAGTTTACAACCACAATAAATAATAACAAATAAAATGCACTTCAATTAAATACTTATAATTTATTTTCTTAAGACACGCAGAGCCACAGCATAAGGATGAAAGAGCCGCATATGGCTCCGGAGCCGCGAGTTGCCGACCCCTGGTTTAACACTTTTAAATGTACTACATGGTCCCTTATGTGTTCCTTCATAGTCTGGATGACTTCAGTATTAATTTACAATGTAGGAAAAGAAGAAAAACATTGAATGAGAAGGTGTGTCCAAACTTGACGGGTACTGTAAATGTAAAGCTTATCAAGAATACAGGGTATATGGAATATAAATGGTACAGTCTCACCTCCAAAGAGACAGACAGGCCATGTAGTTCAAACTGCGCCTCAAAGTGTATAGTGTGGAGTTCCTCAGTCACAGTCAAAGATAGCTGCATACATAGATAAACACAAAATCTTATGTATTAATTGTCTTACATTGTAATATTGCATTCATGTACTGTAATTCAAGTGTTATTAATCTACAGTAGTGAAACAAAAACACTGTATTATTTTTTGTTAGAAACTACTCCTGAACAACAGAAAGTATTATTAGTAATTATGGACAATTACGTCATAATGAAAAGACTCACATCACTGATCCCCTTTCCTCCTGCTCCAGCCTTCCGTTCTTTCAGAGTCTGAAAACAAGCACAGACATTTATTTTTCGACTTTATAGCAGGATCTCACCTCAGTTTATCATAATTTCCTTCACTTGTTTTAATAAAATATAAATTATAGCTAAATTCTGACTATTAAAAAATAAACATAAAAAGTACCAAATGTCTGAAGTCTGCCACCATGCCCCCGTTCATGCTTTCAGACATATTCAGAGCTTTATCTAGAGTTCCCAGAATATTGAACCTGCGATATCTTCAGAACACACACACACAAACATAAAATTCAGAAATGATGCTGTAAACATTGTGTATATGTGACTGTGTTCCTGCTTTTGTCAAAATGTTCAAGTTTCAACACAAACCCTTTCACTTTTGGAGGATCTCTGAAATACAAAGAGAGAACACAAGGAAATTAAGAATTGTGTAATAGTATCTGCCACTACTGTTGTAATCCACTGTTTATTCAGTCTTCACTTTCCACAAAATATACTCTCACTTGGAGAGAAATGCTCTTACTTGTCAATGGACACCACAACTTTAATGGCATGGTTGAGTTCAGGAACCTTAAAGAGCAATCTGTGAATGGAGACATCATTAAATCACTGAACATAACCTTAGTAGCTAGCAAAACCTGTTTGTAAAGAGGTATTGCATCTTGATCATACTGAGTTCAAATCAAATATTTCATACAAGAAAAAGCAGCATGTTTACCTGGTTTTGACTGAGAACTGAACGTTGGTACGCAGAATGAGAGGGCCCCGACCCTGCGGCATAGATGGCTGTGTCTCCACAATGAAAGCACTGAAGCAAAAGTATATCCACCATAACATAAGGACAACCCAGATAGGTGTAAGGACATTTAATGTGCCTGAAATTCATGACTGAATCAAACATGTTTCTTATGTGCACAACAGTTTAACAAAGTTGGCAAGAAATGTCTGGAAAACCTCTGTAGAAAGGGCTTAAATGAAAGTGGCTTCATGCAAGTGTACGCAAATGACTTATTACTATATCCTAATGCCATTTTTAACATTACAATGTTAAATTTCACAATTTCACAATTCCTGTGAAAAACAAAGTACATCCTCTTTGAATTCTATGGTTTTACATATCAGGACAATAAAAACCATATCTGGTACTTAGATCTTAAAATTAGGCCTCAGATGAATACCACAAAAAATTACATAGTGTCCTTATTTAACAAAAAATAGGGCCACTTCCAAACAATTTGAAGTCCAGAATTCAACAGGGAGAAAGACTATTCACAAGAGGAAAACATTCAAGATAGTTCCCATCTTTTCAGGAGTGGACATCGCAGCAAATTAACTGCAAGTCAGACCATACAATGCTCAGAGAAACTGCACAAAACCCAAAAGTTACATCTCAGACTCTACAGACCGCAGTTAGCATGTTTAATGTTCAAGTTCATGACAGTATGATTAAAAAAAGACTGAACAAGTATGACTTGTTTGGAATGGTTACCAGGAGAAAACCTCTTCTTTCTAAAAAGAACATGGCAGCACATCTTATATTTGCAAAGATGCATCTGAACAAACCTCAAGATGTTTGTAACAATGTCCTTTGAACAGACAATACCAAATTTTAGATATTTGGCCATAACTCCCAGTGCCATGTTTGTCAAAAACCAAACACAGCATATGGAATTATATTGGAACATGGAATCATATTGAATAATTACTTCACACTATTGCTGCTAAAGCAAAATCAAGCAGTACGGGCCAGTTGATTTTGACTCTGTGCTGATATGTAAAACCATAGAATTCAATGAGGGTGTACTTTGTTTTTCACAAGAGCTCTATACCTCTTCAGGAGAATGGTTAACAGTTTGTCCACTCGTTCCTGCAGGACAGGTTTTTGGACTTTGATGGGATCCTCATCATAAATAACTTTGCCTTGCAGTTCCTCCAGCTTTTGCAGGAATTTGCGCAGCTGGAATATCCCCTCCCCAGCCTGTGTGAACCTAAAAAAATTTTAAAAAGACATGAAGAGTTAGATTTGTATATGTAAATAACAGCCTACATATGGACACTGAATATAAAACAGTGATTATGTAATCATTCAGAGTGAGTTAGTTTCCTGCTACAATTGAACCATAATTCAGATAGTGTGTGTTGTGCAGGTATGTTGTACCATTTCTCCAGAGGTTCTAGATTTGTGTCTTCTGGAGCACCAATACAGGAGATCTGTTGCCTGTGTCTCCATTCATTTAACTCCTCTAGGAGCACAGACATGAGTGATGAAGCAGAATCCAAGAGAGGAAACATCTCATTGAGAAACGTCTAAAACAGGTAGAGGAGAACAGTGAGAAGAATAAGGAGAGTGGTGATTATCTTAATGTATGAGCAAAAGTCCCACTGACTGATTGCATTCAAACATGTAAACATACCTCTCTGGAGTGATTAAGCCTGTTGAGCATCAACTGCAGCACTTTTAACTGCTCATTCTTCTCTACTTCATCTGTTGTGCCTATAAGCACATGATCATGGTCATAGTCCTGTCATTTTTGAGCCATTTGAAATCACAACTTCATTAAAAATATATTCATAAATGTTCAGCGACTGAATTAGAACTCTGTAATACTTAACAAAACAGGTCTACCATTTCTCAGAATATTTACACTTATGTTGGCAGAAATATTATCAGAAACACAGTTTCACTTGGCTTTCATATATATAAAGTGATGTGCCAAAAAGAAATGAGCTCCATTTAAGCATCAGATGAAAACATGAAATTTATCATCCATATTAGCAATGCCCTTGCATGTCAAAGTTACCAATGGGGCTACTGAGAAATTCAGTTGATATCAAAAACTGCCTAAATGTTAAGCATCTTAGGACCTTTTCATTAATCTGAATAAGTATAACTATATATTAGAAATAATAGCATACTCAAAAGTAAGCCTGGTCTCACCATCCATTTTGTGGGTCTGATATTTGAAGTCAAACTCATCTTGCTGCTCCTCAAGGCATCTCAACGCATGCTCCCTCATCTGCCAATGTATCACAAATCAGTGGAACAATCAAATTATTGATCAGTCAAAAGCTTAATTATGTACACTGCAACACACCTGAACTTTGTTTTTAAACTCTCTGATATTCTTCTCTATATGTCTCTGACTCTCCAACTCCATTGGATTTTGCTGAACCTGCAGCATCTGTACCTAAAAGACATATAAAAAGATAAGAAGACTGAGTAATAGCATCTGTGAAATAGGTTAATATGTAGAAAATGTAAAACAGATGGTAAAGTAGAGGTGATGATAATGATCAAGGAAGTAACCCATGTATGCTGAGTTACTGACTTTTTGTGCTAGCTCTGCATCCTGCAGAATCACTTTCTCTCTGGACAGAAACCAGTTGATGATTTCAGCCAAAGCACATGGATTTTCTTGGTACCTCTGCAAAAAAAAATAAATAAATAAATAAAAGATCATCCAAAGCCAATCAAAACGGCAGTAGTCAACATCATTAGTAAAATGACAAAAAAAATGTAAAAAAATAAATAAAAGGCGATTTACCTGAAAGAACTGCTTAAAGCGTCTGAAGTTGCACTGCATGAGAAATGACTTCTCATGGACAAAACGACTATACTGATTATCCAGATTCTCCAATAATATCTGGAACAGGACCACGGCTCGAGAACTGTCCCGCAAAGCTCCTTCCCTAGTGAAGTAAACATATGCAGAGTTAGTATGCTCTAATTGTTGAGTTTGGGTGTTGACTTCCCTATAGTCCCATCATTCATTCACTATACTTCCTTCACACTTAGTGCCCAAAAGATTGTAGACTGTTCATACACTGTTTCTTGTGAAATAAAAGGGCATTAACCCCACCAAGCTGCAACAACAGCCTCTAGTCTTTTGGCGAGGCTTTATGCAAGATGTTGGAACATTTTTGTGAAAATCTAATTGGATTAGTGAGTCACTCCAGTTCTTCTCAAAGGTCATGGATGAAGCTCCATCACTCTAGAGGATGCAGGTCCACTGTTCTCCACCCCAATGCTGGGTTTCAAGCCCATTAGCAGACACTTGGTATTAGGCTTGGTAACCTTAGGCTCATGGGCAGCTGCTTAACCCCATTCTGTTGGCTTTTCTTTTGATATATGTGCCATGTTACATGTGTAATAACTGCCTAGCATGAGCAATATGTGCACTATCAATTAGGTGAATTTGCTCATTAGAATGGGTGTCTATTGTGTGAAAACATTGTGTGTAACTGTTGAATACTGAGGTGTTACTTACCAGTCTTGATCCTCTATCCACTGTGCCAGGTAGTGTCTCACAGCCATGGGTAGTTCTTCTCTGCTGTACAACTCATCTACCTTCTGCACATATATTGAGTCGAGCTGCTTCAGGCGCTCCCACTGCGACATTCTGCGCATATTCACAACCAAAACAAAACATACAACAGCGTGCATGCCAGTCAGGTCTTCAGAGGAACTGAGGCAGCTTTCCACAAAGCAAAATTTTTCAGGTTTACCCGGAAATTGGAGCATGACCATTGCAAAAAAAAAAAACAGCACGACATTTCTATTGAACAACCTTCAACGCTAGGTTTAAGCTCTCTGGCTTAAATGTTGTCAAGCAGTATAATTAATAGCCCAGCTAAACAACAGAATGATTAAATATTTAAAATATTTCAGCTCGTTGTTTATATATGGCTTGTTCGTCTTTGTTGTTGCAGCTTAAATGTGAGTTTGCTGAGAAATGTAACGTCAGCTAGCTGACAAATGAATAGCCAATCTGCTAAAATAAATAACAATAAACAAGTTTCTTTAGCTCGTTGGTGTTGCTGTTACCTCACGTACCTGATGTTTATATAGGAAGTAATCTTGATTCTTCAAAATTATTCCAAACACTGTAGTAATACTACAATCCGTTTACATAAACTACCAAAGTATCAAAATGATATGATCAAGGGTTGACCATATTGACGCTTTTCGGAAAGTAAACAACCAGTTAACCGTGCATTTCTCAGGAAACGCTCTACTCTGTGCCTGCCTCCGCGCACCGAGAGGCTGCTATCTGATTGGTTAAACGGCATCACACGTGTGCTCCTTCCTTTTGATGATTGGATCCGAGTTTCTGCGCTCCCGCCTCCCTCATAGACCTTTACATACGAGTGATATAACACACATATATGTATTTCTATAAAGACAAACGTTAAAAAAGACAATGAGCATATTATTTTCTGGGTACATTTTCACACCTAATTGAGTGCGTCACAACGGCGATAAGCGGTTTTCTGAAAAAAGATATTATGCACCAAGCTTGTAACGATTGGTTGAAAATGTCTGTCAATCAAAGTGAGGCGGGGCGAGAGCAGGGACAGCAGAATCGAAACTTAAGCAGAGCGAACTGATTCTTCCAAGAAATGACGAAACGAAAGTTAAGTTACGTTTGTAAAGCGAACTCGCAAGCACGTGAAACTGCAGCTCGGATAACCAATGAGAGTCGTGAGCAGGTGGAGACTTGCAGCCACATCTTCCTCAGTTTATTAAATCGACGTGAAAAGCATGGTTTCTTTTAATTAAACTGCCAAGTTGTATAAGAAAAACAGGGAAAATAATGGTAATGACCTTCTGGTGGGGTTTCCATATAGCAACAGCGTAACTAATCTACAGTGCATACAGTAAACTTGCAATAGGACAGCAATATTATTTAATGTTCTTAAAAACATGTTAATAATACAGAAATTAATATGGAAATAATACAAAGCCGTCAACTTCGAATGTTAAAATAAATGATGTGCCCAGTAGAAGAATTTTCACTTACTCCTATTATATGGCACTGCAAGTCCAATCTCACAAACTGTTGTCGTTTACACACAAAAGCTATGTTCAGACAGCAAGCCCAAATCCGATTTTTGGCCAATATAGATTGTATCCAGATTGATTGTTGGTAATCCGGACAGTCACAAACGACATGAAACCCGATTTTTGTAAATCTGGTCCAAGCTACATTTGGAGAGAGGCTTTGAAATTCGATTACAATCAGATTTGTATTGATCCATCTAAGTGCCAGGTTGCCAGATCCCAAAAAACTCTCCTGCCCACTATGTGACAGAAAGAACCCCTACAAAAACTTAAAACTAACCCAAAATCTAATCTAGAGTCTAATCAAAGACGTTTGAGAAAACGTTGTGCCTGACTGATTGCTTTATTACTAGTCGTAAATCTTATTTGAATCTTACATTTTAACTCATCTTCTACATAATTGTAAGGTTTTTTACTATAATTAAAACAATACTTTTTCTTCTACTATGCGCATATCTGTATTTTCTGATCCACCCGCAGAATCTTCTAATATTAAACAGTCTAAATAACACACTAACTTTATTTGTTCTACTTTGTTAATATAAGTTTTTTTTCCCCAAGCAAATAAATCTGAATGGGCAAATCCAATCTGGTCACTTTCAAATAACAGTGTGGACAGTCATTTCAACAGATCAAATTTGAGACAAATCTGATTTGTCTGTACGTCCATCCATCCATCCATTTTCTTAACCATGTAATCCTGGTGGGGAGTCCCCCTACCCCTTCACTGGGTGCTGGGCAGGGCATTACAGTCATTTAACCGTAGACAGGCCAACACGCCAATCCAACAATACACTAACAATTATATTTAATTATATTGTTTTATTTAGAATATAAAACACTGCCATAAGACGTACTGCATGTAAAGCACTGCAATAAGTCTGTTCAATTAGTTCCTTACTGAACTAATTGAACTCCTTCTGTCTGAACTGTGCAGAATTTGGATTTTTTACATTTATACTCACTGTGAACTTCCTCATACTGTAAACTACCTAACAAATGTATAAACTGCAGGCACTAATATTCATAGCCTTATTTAGATTGGTTAAATTTGCATGGGGTCCTTATGTAATTTCTTCTTTTGTAGGGGCTCCTCTGTGAATTTATTAACGTCTGGATGTGCCATCTGTGTTCTTCTCCCCTCGTCCCCTGAGAAAATACAAGTTGAATTACGTAGGTTTTTTTTTTTTTTTTTGTAAACTTAGTGATTGTGTGTTTACTTTACCGGTCCATATATAAATCTGTGATTTTCCAGGCAGATGACACTTTGCTTTGGAAAATAAAGACTTTTGGCTGCTACTACCATATTTATTATTTTAAAATGTGAAAAGCATTCACAAATCACAAACCAAAAAATATGAGTGTTTTTACTCATTTACTTGTTACTTACTAATCTACTTAATATGGATGGGAGATCTTCCACTCCATACTCTACAAAGGAGAGCATGATGTGGAGGAAAATGAAACTAAAATCCAAAGAAAGACATGACACCACTTTATACAGGCTTATTAAATAATAATACATGCTTGTAATACTACAGGCATATTGAAAGACGCCATTATAATGACAGCGACAGGTTCAATTGATCTCTGATCATATTATCATGACTGGTCAAAATGCTTACACCACTGACAGTTTCTGAACATACTTAAAAATATCCACTGAAACTAGAGAACTTATTCATTTAATTTCATTTTTCCTTTTATTAATCTTTTACATTGCTTCCACGATGTAACATTTTTATACTCTACTCACCTGTGGTACCAACGAAGGATTTTATTGCTGTTCATAATACTTTAACTCTTCTTAACGTTTTTTGAACATTCAATAGAATCTTAACTCAGTACTTGACCTTTGAGGTGTCACCTTCTAGTAAAAGTGTTACAAAGGCAAGAAAATATTGAAATGTATTAATTATGTATCGTTTATTGTTAATATTTACAAAGAAAATATTCACAGGGAAAGAAAACTGCACCCGAATAGCACTTCACACTTTACCTTTTGATTAGTTACATGTTGCATTAAAATAAATAACATTTATTACATTTAAGTCACTTTAAGCATAGTAGAGCAGATACTTTCTGATACATTTTCTGTCTTTATTTGGTCAGTTTACATCTACTATTTTTGCTCTTACATAAAATGTATATCTTTACCAAAATCACTTAGGGCCACATATGATTTCTTTAAAAATAACACAGTACTTTGTTTACATGCTTGTAAAAGTTGACATTTTGGGGGTGATACATACATTTTTTATTAATACATTCTAAAACTAACACACCATATAGTTCATATTCACAATTAATGAGGATATCTATTGTATAATGTTATTTCTACACATGAGAGACAAAATCAACTATGCATCTTTGGATTCAGGGTTATCATGATTACTGGTAGAAAATATGATAATACACACTGAATTACACAGTAAATATGTCAGTGTTAAATCAACACTATTAGAGTTAAATTAACACTGTGACTGAGGGTGTCAAAATGTATCACTCAGTGTTAATTTAACTCTAATAGTGTTGATCTAACACTGGCAGATTTACTGTGTAGACACCATATAAAACTGCTGTTGAAAGTTTTTTTTCTGTTTCATTTGAAATATTAGTCACATTAGTTTTCTTGTCCTGTTTCTTTTGTTTCGATTACTGTACAGAACCTACAACCTTTTTCTCATCCCTTTCTTTTTCTCTGAATGCAGAAAATGTTGACAGTGTTTTCATTGCTTCACATGAATAGTTCACTCAATTTATTTACCCAGTGTTTTGCTTGCTTCAGCTGTAGTCAATCAGCCTTGGTTTGGAGTACAAATTTTATTCTGAGCTGAAATTTTGTTGATGTATTTTAACAGAAATACTGTGATGAGACTCAATGCTATGTCATTCATGAATCTGAGCAATCACAACCCTATACCTGCATTCTCTCTCTGCTGATTATGCTTCCCTCCTTCCGCCAAACCACCAACTGTGCAGTCCCAGTCCTGTTGTCCAGGGGTTGCCTTCCTTCTACTTAGAAGACCTAATTGGCATAAGACCCATGCACATGATTGGGCTTACACCAAAAAGACTTTCAATCCTTATTAATTATCAACATGTACTTGAACAAATCAAGCTGTTAATAAAATCTCTGATATTCAAATTTCCAAACTCTGATTCTTCCTGACAGAACTGGTGTATTTAGCTGACTATTGAGTTCTAGTCCTTAGTAGCCTCACATATACAGTCTTGAAAAAGAAGTAAAGTTTGGACTTCAAACATGTCTTAGGCCGTGGACTACATCTCACGCAAGTGGGAAAAAACAGGTATCTCCAAAGTTTTAACTTTAAAGAAGAAAACAAAGATATTCTTGCATTAATGCAGCTTAATGTAAAATGTGACATGACATGACATGACCATCATGAAATGGAAATGTTCACATATAAAGGACAGCTGCGGTCAAATGATGTAAAAAATTACAAAATGAAAAAATGGAGATACATGGTTTTCATAGTTGATTGTGTATTGTGTCTATGATGTGACAAGGCATGTGACTATATGAGCAATAAGCATAATATGCACATGACCAGATTTATGAAAAGAGTAACAGTCTTAAATATCTTTCATTTACATGTTGGTATTAGTCAGTGAGCTTCCACCATTAGCTCATTTTTTATTGAATGGTTATTGTTCCATCTACCCAGCTATCCTGGTTCATTAACAGGTCATCTTCTTCATTCATGTTGTTTAGCAAGTATTTAATTCCTGCTTTCACACCAGTCTTAAGCCCTGCTCCTAGGGCATATCCAGCCACACCTGCAGTCCCCCCTGTAACAGCCATCAGAGCATCAGTACCCAGATCCACAGCACTGAGGATGGCTCTCTCTTTTGCTGTGCTGGAGCAGTTAACTGAAGCATAGTAAACAGCTGTGCCCAGGTTATAAAGTGTGGACACTCCTGGGATCCATTCCACTACATTGTACACACGTTCCTCCTTTTCATTTTTGCAGTTTTGTCGAGCAACCGTGTGTCTGCGCAAGCGCAAAGGCCTTGGCCCACATCTCTGAATCCAGCTCTCTGATTGGCTAGGGGAAGCCAAGGGCACTATGCGACTTCCAGGTCTGAGGATGACACGATAAAGCTTTGGGGTGGAGTCACCATCATGGGTCACACCTGCGCAGTTGTTTCCTAGGCTTTGACAGACCTGCTTGGCTTCGCTTAGTTGAAGCTGTCCACCATGTTCAGCTGTGTGTCCCAATAACTGAGTGCCCTTCACCTTCAGCCAGCCTCGACACTGGATTTCTTGCCCAGGACTGGCTGTATGAGAAAACCCACCCATCTTCTCACCTGCTTCTACCAGCTGTTGAATGTTAAACATCACAGCCTGCAGGTGGCGCTGTGAGTGAGTGTTGAGTTTGGGAGGAGTGGAGGAGGAATTGAAAGTATGAAGAGAAGTGTTTTTACCCTGTCTCATCAAAGCCAATATGTCCTCCAAAAGTTCTTGTGTATCGTCTTGTCCGAGCATCTCATAAAGGTTCATCACCAATGATATAGCTTCTGCTGAACATCCTGCAGAAACCAGAACAGGCACCATCACCAGGCCCAGCAACTCACTTGAAAACCCTTCACCATTCCATGGTCCTGCAGCCAGCTCTGAACAGCTTAAGTTTCTGTGGAGGTGGACTTGACCCTGTAGAGAGGCTGCAAGGGCAGAGACAAGTCTGTGAGCTGAGTCAGTGCTTGGTTCTTCCTCCACACTCACTTTATCTTCTTTGGGTGTCTCCTCCAGTCTATGCTCAGTTTCTTGGTTTATGGCCATCTGTGGCAAAGGTGACAAGAGTGGAGATATGCTGGCAGTGGAGATTATTGGCCCAAGGCTGTTCTTAAGGACAGGGGGGGGTGAAGCTCTAGCATGAACCGTGTCACACAGCAGGAAGTTGATCACAAGCAACCACTTGAATTTGGAGCTTCTCATCACCATGGTGAGAGCGCAAAATGGCAAAACCAATCAAAAGCAAGAATCCTATGAGAGAAACAGAGGCTGGTGATGACATGCATATCATTACCGTTATAATAAAAATATTTCAACTTGGGAACAATATATACACTGTATATGTTAAGAAGGTTTTGTTCTGTGGAATTTTGATAATTTGTGTTAATCCATGTGCCACAAAAAGTAAAGATCAACTGGCAGATTATAACATAACAGAAAAAATATAACTATTGAACCCTGAAGAATTTAAACCATATATAAACATCTACAGCTGGAATCTGTAGGGGCTATGTGCAAATAGAGACCATATGTTTATGTGTGGGTAGGGGGTACTGACCACACACATACATTTGTCAGCCTGTGTGAACAGCTGCAAACCGAATGTGGACGCTAAGTAAGACCACAAGTAGATATATTTAATAAAGGTACAGTAAGCATAGTATATATCACATTAAGTGCAGCCTTTTGAGGCAATATTTAAATTTGACTAATATAGTCATATGCAAAGGTTTAGCAAATGACATGTTTTGGTTAAATGGCAAATGTTTTGCAAGAGAAATATTATCTTTTATTTAAAAAAAAAAATACAAATTTACATTTGTTCCCTGTACAGGATTTGGTAACATATTTTTTTGCTTAGCAAATCAACAAAATATGACGTGACCAGGGGTGCACTACTTTTGGATATATCTATATGCAATTAATACATTATAATTCAATATTACTACACACATAATCTCAATCACCTCTCTTTACCTAGCACTACCTCACATGCTTTTGTTTGTTGAGCAATTGCACAATGCCAGCAAGATGCCAATCTGTTTGTGACTTGTTTCTATCTCTACTCTGTCTATCCACCTGTGCTATTTTACCTTCATTTCACAATGAACCATTTCTGTTTATAAATGTCTATGGGTTCAATTAATACCATTAACATTGTCCATTATTAGGAATTCATATGAATATATGAAAGAATGAAGTGATCCTGAACAAATTAGGTTTAGTCTACTGCATACTGAGTTCTGAACCCTTCTCGAGTTAAAATAGTATTGTGTTGTTTAAAAAAGAATATTAATTTGTTTTCTTTCCATTATTCAGTCTGAAACTAAAATGCATCATGTCATTTTCTGTACATAAAAGATAAAATGGTGATATTTTGGAATTTGGGAGAAATGTTATCAGTTGTTTACAGAATGAAACATAAAACTCATTTTACTCAAACTCAGACCTATCCTACTCAATTTTTAAAATATATTTAAATGCAGTTTAAAATACTGACATTTACTACACACAATTTACAAGATCTGTTTAAAAAATGAGTTCCATTTTTTAACAAATTATGTACAAATCTTTGACAAATTATTTGAGCTGCATAGTACCACATTCATATCAGTCATTTTAAAATGTATCTATTGTATGCATCTACCTAAATAGGCTCTATACTACTGAAAATTTTGCCTGTGTTGGATGTAACTCAAACACTCTGAAACAATCTATCATTAGTTTACGTTTACAGTAAATTTTAAAGTCACATCAGTATTTTTTTTCCTAAAAAATGTAAACCAGCTTGTGCTCTTACCTTAGTGTGGTCTGGCTGAGAGTGTGTGGTAGTTCTCTCTGTTTCTCTCTCGCTCTCTGAGTGTCTCTATGTGTCTGAATTTGGCCTCATTTCTCACTGGGGAATATTGACTCACGTGGAGAGGGTCCATGTTTTCTATTGTTTGTTTATCCCCGTGTCCCCTCTCTTCCTCTCTTCTCTCTCGCTCTTCTTCTCTTCCCCTCTCTCTCTTTCTTTTAGGCCACAGGACATGGGGGATTCTTTGTTTCTGACCCAGATATTTTACAGCACTTTTCCCTCATGCCTGAGAGGCTTGTGTGTGCACATGTATGTGTGATTGAGAGAGCGTGAAGAGGCTGGAGGACTTAACTACCATTAACTCCATTACCATTATAAAGCTGCTCTCTGAATCTAAACTCTCAAAAGCAGTTCTTTATAGACACTCTTTTCCCACCATTCACAGCACTCCAATCCCCAAACACACTCTTAAAAGCCACATCTCTGAACATGCATAAACAGATCTACACACACGAGGCTCGTAACTCTTTAATTACTAGAATCATGACTCTATAAAGAGATAAATGAACAAATAAAAAAAAACATTTAACTCAAATTGTTGTAAAAATTGTATTCTGTATTTTAGACTATTTTTAGTGGTACATTGATTGTGACCTGCCATGTTGTCTAAGAAAAAAGTAGATAATTAACAGTAATTATTTATTATTTAGCTTTTTATATTAAATACAGTTTATGTGAGAAGAAGAATCAAAATGGTTTGGGTTTCCCAAAATGTTAATAACGATAAGTACTTTGTAACCTCGTCCTTACACTTATTTTTGAAAACTGAATTATGTCACATTGTCACATACACTAGTTAGTGTACTAGCTTAAATTATGTACTTAGCATGTCTTACAGAGACTGAAGCTGTGTGTCTCATTACAGCATGCCACTATGAAGGTACTATATATACTGTATATATAATGTTTCATTTTATTCCAGTGTTTAAATTATTACATTCAAGTGAGCTAATAATTTAAATTGACTGAACCACATGAGATTATTTACTGATAAACACAAAATAATTTAATATATTCAAAGTCTTTTCCACTGCAATAGTAGCAAATGTATTATAAAATGTATTCTTTGCTAAAACATGGCTATAAATTTGCATAATAAGTTTATCACATAACCAATTGAATTGACTGACTGAACTATGAACTCTGACATGCACACACACACTAGACTATGCAAACACACACACGCACATACACAAACACACACTTTGCACTTTATCATGCACATTTACACTCCACTATTCATTTTTACACTTACACCCATGTACATTTGTATATTTTACCACCCATGTACACTGTACATCTGTATGCTGTAAATATTGCACATTTATCTGCATATTGCAGAGATCTCTTCTTATCTCTCCTTATCTTATATATTACAGTTATTATAATTCCTTATTGTCTATTCATGTCTCATTTTATTTTTTATATTCTGTTACCCCTCCACCCACTTTGGTTGTTACTATGTTCCCCCACCTCCCACCCCTTCTTTTCCTAATGTGAACGAGCAGTCATCAAAACATTCCGCTGCTAGTTGTACTATGTATGACTCTGTATGTGACAATTAAACTTCAATTTATTTAACTTCAAAATAATAATTGGTTATTTGTTTTTTACTTTTGTGGTATAATAATGAGAAAATGTAAATCGTTGATTCTGTTTTTGACTAGCAATGCTATTCCAGCTTAAATGCAGAGGTGGAGTCAAAAAACTAATTAAAACTCTTTTGTAGGGGCCTGAGTGGCTCAGCAGGTTAAGGCACTGACACTATGACCAGAGGATTGTGAGTTTGAATCTCGGTCATGCTGTTTGCCATCAACAGCCGGGGCACAAGAGGGCAAAAATTGGCTGTTCTCTCTCTGGGTGAGTAGATGGCACTCTCTCTCCCTATCACTTTCACATTGCAATGTCCGCTGGCTCAGGCGTCTACTGATTGGTCCATTCAGAGCCGGGAATTTCCTCTGAGCACGTTGGCTCCCCAGTGACGGTGTATCAGTGGTAGTTTGAAAAGAGGCGGTGACTGCATCATGCGCAATGAAGGAGGCTTGTGCTTGACTTCACCCTCCTAGAGTCAGGGACATTGCAAAAGTCATGGGGAGAGTCCTAATGGATGGGATGGCTACTACTACATTGGGAAGGGGATAAAAATGGGCAGAAATGTATATATATATATATAGTGCCCTCCATAATTATTGGCACCCCTGGTTAAGAAGTGTTCTTTGGCTTCTAATATTTTTTTCTTAATAATAATAATATAGAACAACAATGCAAAATTAGTCATCTGCGGACTCGGTCGCCTGTAACGTTACACTTTCACTATCCCTCTCTCTCACGGTAGATGAGTGGGTCTCTCTCTTGTCGGTTAAAAACGGGAGAACACGGGGCCGACAACTAC
>BRDA01000921.1:0-20472 GCA_036984385.1 Crenuchus spilurus | reverse complement strand
GTGGGAAGTCTATAATCCAATCTTTACCTCCGATCTTCTCCCAGTGCAGTCAGGGCTGCACCCCATTGAGAATCATAAATATTAAACATGTTCAGTATTTAGACTCGGTGTCCTGTAGTGGGGGTGGAGCTGATTCTCTGACGTTGACGTCATGCCTGAAAGACTATCAGCCAGTGAGAGCTGAAGGTGTGAGTGTGTACAGGAGAAGTTAAAAGTGGTTAAATTGTGAGTGAGGTGGACTTTTGGAGCTGCATGAGTGTCTTTAGCATCCTTTACTTTTTCATGACCAGAAAAGTCGCAACTAGCACTGAAATGTCACTGTCATCTGTCATGTTTGTTTTCATCTAGTTTAGGAGAAACTCAACAAGGTTTTGAGGCTCAGAGCCTTTGGTCAGGTTGTTACTCTTAAAGTGTGTGGTGGTCACACAGTGTAGTGTGGGGTCCTTTTACGACTAACAATGATCATGGACAGAAACAGTGAAAAATGTCATTATGTGTGGGGATTCTCACATTTTCTAATTGTTTCAAATTGTTTAAACTGGTAATGTGAACCAGGGTTTACATAGTCATGAGGACTGGTGGTAGGATGAGCAGAAGATGATAAAAATATGAAAAAAAACAGCATTTGAACTTGGGAATACATTTGTCTTTGGCTGAATAAATAATTATCAGGTCCAATTACTGATTTTTTTTATTGTGAGAGTGTGTGAGTTGGTGTGTATAGAGAGCTGTTGGATGAAATGTAAGGACCTGTAGATGGAGAGATTAGAGTGAAACTGTCTAAATGTCATTGAGCTGATAAGAAAAAAATGTGTGGATGTCTGAGAGTGTTTAAGGAGAACTTTGCAGCTGCTCCACACTCCCTTTGAGATTAACACCTGGCAGTTTCCAGCATGTTTTGGACGGGTCAGTAATATTAATTATTAGGGACACAGCTCTGTGTTGGAGTAAACTTTAACCTCTTTATGCTTTGGACTTCAACAATGTTTTGAGACTTTTCCTAATTTAAAAAAATGTTCTTTAAAAGTTCTTGCCTTCCAGGAACCATTAGTTGGTATTAGAGCTTTCAGGATATCAGATTTTCACTACATGGTCATCACAGGCCAAAGACTTCACAATAACAGTCTTATTGTGATATGTAGAAAATGTTGAATAAAATAATATGTATTAGGAGCTGGAGAATTGGTAATCATAACTACTAACTAAACTAGCTAAAGCATCTGAGCACATCCACAGTACTGGGAAACAGACACACACGAAATCAGATCTCTCCTAATTTACTTTTTTTTTTTTTTTTTTTTTGGAAAATTGGCCAAGAATCAAGTCGGTGCTTTAGATTCTGTTAGTTACATGGTTTCCATTGTGCATAAACTTGCTGGTTTATTGAAAACATTAGTTTTATCATTATGGCACAAACCTCTGTATGACACAATTGTTCTTTGGGCATAGACCTCATTCCTGATGGTCCAACCTACAATATAGTGCTGCGAATCTTTGGGAATCGTACAAATCGATCCAGAATCGATTTTTGGGGTCACGAATCAATTTTTTTCCGATTCTTTCAAATCCAAACAAAATACTTTACTGTTGCAATCTCTGCAAATCGCGTGAGTCACGTCAAGCCCTTTCTTACCCGGGCCGGGTTGACGGTAAAATCCAAAGTGTTTCCAAATGGTTGCTTTCAAAGACCGCAGTTTGGCTTGCATGCCTGTACATAGCCGATGCTGCTTCCTTGTTTTGCTAGCACTATGGTGGCTGAGAAGGCACATCTGTACCCGCAAAAAAATTTATTTTTTAAAAACAAGAATCGATTCTCAATTGTTCAATGTGAGAAACGTGATTCGATCTCGAAGTGATTTTTTCCTGCACCCCTACTACAATACTACAATATTTGATCTGTGCCTGTTAAATGGAAACCGTAACTTACACAATCTAAAAAGTTACCCAATTCAACAACAAAAATATACAGTGATTTAAAAAACAAAAACAAAAACAAAAAACCTTCTAACATGACAGAAGATGATAAAATGTGTTCATTTAATTCAATTTATATCATCAATTATATCTGCTAAATATTTATAATAAATTGCTTAAGTTACATGGAAACTATAGGAATTAATTCCCAGTACTTTGGATATGTTCATATGAAAATACTTACATTATTATTATTATTATAAAAAATAGTTTATGTCTAAATAATGTTCTCTATATAGGAGGTTATGAACACTCTTCAATAAAAAGTTAGCTTATACTGTAGCAAAAAATTTTAGCGTATTGCAATTCCAAATAATTCACAGTAAATCCAGCCTGACTGATGTAGCTTTAGCTTATAGAAAGGCAGAATGTTCTCACTCACCTCACAGCACTGACAAATCTCAACATCTCTCAGTCCATTACAAAACACTCAATTCTCCATACACAGCTGGTTCTTCATTCACTGCTGGTTCTCCACCCTCTTCTCAGGCTTATTTTCAAAAGTAACAGACTTTTAACAAGTACCCGACTTTTAGAGAAAAAGACAAAACTATTGTTCTCTTCCACTCAGCAAACTCAAACACAATAAGCAGCTTGTTTCAAAATAAAAGCCTTGAAAGACGTTTATCTTCTATAGTTATTTTCAGTATAATCACATGTCTATTATTAATAGCATATACATATATATTTTTTAATCTCAATTATCATCAGTACTGATAACACAACAACAACAACAACCCTTGTGTTTAGATTCAAACATTTGTGTTTTAAACATTTAAAAACTTTCTTCTCACTCGTAAACGTTTGTGGCAACACTCCGTTTTTGTTTTCATGAATGTACGGCAATGCTGAGTTCTTAGAAAAGGAACCACTTTTTCCCCTGAAGTGCATCTCCATGTCAGACATTCCTCAACACTGGTAGATGTGAGATGTGACAGTTTGATTATTCCTTCGGTAGTTGGGGTTAGCGTTGTTTCAGCTAATGTGTGATTGTCTCGAATGACACCATTAGCATGTCTGAGAGGGTAATGGGTGCCTGAAGGGGAAAGGTTGAACATGCGTTTGGTGTGTCAGAGCGAGGTGAGAACACACATGAGCCAGACTCGGACTGTATGCCCTAAAATCACCGCTGACACCTCTGGGAGGCCCTCTGCATCCGGGCCACTGCGCAATCATTACTCACTCCGTCATGCCATAAATACCCTGTTCCTTCCTACAGACCAGCCGCTTAATAACTCTGCCTCAGCTGATGTGTGCTGAGAGACACAGACTGGCCTTGAGCTAAACTGACCTCTGATCAGACAGTAAACTGGGTGTAGAACGCCCCCAAAGCTTTCATTTCATGCAAAATCCTGCAGGTATTACATTCCGATGATTAGCCATAATCCTACTTTCCCAGAGGTTTACAGGAATACATTAAAGCTGCATACGTTTGAGAATGTCTTATGAAGGCTCTTAGAATAGCTGGGCCAAAATTAATTTGCAGTTTTTCAGCCCACATATCGATTAATGAATGAATGTTACTTATATCGCACCTTTCTAATACGCAAAGATGCTTTTACAATCAACACAATTGAGAGTTAGAAGCGGCAGCCAATCGCGCACACAACACTTTTCCACCAAAATAACTGGTTCTTGAACTGGTGCCGTTCGTGCTTATGAGAACCTCTGTGCTTTTTAGTGAACCAGCCCGCGTTTCCACTAGTTTTAGTAGAACCGAGGATACGTCACGATGTACGTCATCAACAAAGCGGAATTATAAACAAAGATGGCGGAGCGCATCGACTACTTGTAAGCATTTGTGCTCTTGGTACAAATGTTTGTTTCACTTCACAAGTCAAATCTAGAGCTACTTCTGGCAATAAAAAGACGCTGAAGACTTCACTATTTACCTCTTTAGCTTATCTATCACTTGCTCTCTTGAACGAACAAAACCTGCCTGAGCTAAATCCTCCACCAGCTCGCTGTAGAGTTTCTCCTTTCTAATACTCCCCTCAAGTTTCTCCTGAAACTCCGGAGAACACCAAACAGATAACAAAAACTGAGTTTCTTCAATGGACCACTGTACACTACGAGTCGCCATCTTCTTGCATTGAGTGCGCAGGCGCGTTTGGTTCGCTTTGAAAAAACAAGTATTTTTTGGTTCCCACTGTGAACGTACATTCCTGGTTCGGGGCGCTATTTTTGTTGGTGGAAAGGTGCCGAACGGTTCAAAATTAGGTTCGTAAACCAGAACGGTGCCGGTTCCGTGTTGGTGGAAAGTGCATCCAGCATGAGGAGGAACACCCAGGATAGAGTACCAAACCATATCTGGGCACGTACACAGATACATTCATACACACACGGTCATTTAGAGTAGCCAATTCACCTGATCTCCATGTTTTTGAACTGTGGGAGGAAACTGGAGTCCCTGGAGTAAACCCACGCAGACACGGGGAGAACATGGAAACTCCACCAAGATGGCCAAGTGTGCCATGCTGCCGTGCTTTATTTTATATTGTTTAGGGTTGTTGTATTTTGCTTAGCTTCAGTGGCAGAACTGATAGAGCAGCAGGGAATAGCAAACAAGGTCTGTTGCCATGCTACTAGCTGTGCACCTTCAAATCCAGTTTGCAGCCATGGCCTGGTGGTTGGGGATCTGGTCTTGTGATCAGAAGGTTGCTGGTTCGTTCCCCGGACAGATCATGACTGAAGTGCCCTTGAGTAAGGCCCCTAACCCCAGCTGCCCAAGGTTCGGGCACATGTTCTCACAGCCTAGTGTGTTCATTAGTGTGTTTCACTGCACGGATGGGTTCAATGCGGATTTCAAAATGGAATCGAATAGAGTCTAATCTTTTAGGTCTGCGTTTGAGCCCTAACTGCTGAGTCACTGTCTATATACTGCCTAAAACGTTCACCATCTGGAACGCTGGCAGCCCTGCTACAGAGTCCAATACATGGTAGCTGTATTAGCAGGTCCACTCTGTAAAATAAAGAGCCAGTTGAATTGATGGTAAAGACATACACGGGGGAAAAGCCTAACTTGTTAAGGAAATATGCATGTGTACTAGCCAGAACAATGAAAAAGCCTTTTCTTTTTTCCAGCCATTTTTATCATTTTATTAGTAGTTTTAAATGCTTTTGAAAACTTTGGCTTGTGTGACTGTTCGAGGGCGTTGCCAAGACCGACCTACCTCTCAGAGCTTGGACTTCAGTTGGGTACTTCAGTGCCCTCTCCTTGCACCCCTCACCTCTGCTCTCCGTGTGCGGGCCGGGTGCCACAGGCTGCTTGGTTTGAGCTGTGCAGCCTGGTGCTCTCTCGGTGACCTCTGCCAGCACCCTGCCTCACTGGTAACACAATATTTGCCCAGAGATCCATGAGTGAGAGGCACTTTCTTTCTGAAAACCAAGCACCTTTCCCTCTCTGAGGCTTTTGTTTCACTCCTCCTCCGTTATGCTTAATGCTTTATGGGTTTATGATGTTTGTGCTGCTGATTTCTTTCATTGCTTTGGGGAGGAACGCTACTGTGAGCGGTACACCCAAGTTGCGTAACTCTCATTGGCTGGCGGCAGAGTGTGCAGTATTTTCATTGGCTCGGAAGAGGTTCCGCTCTGGTTCTCCCTCGCCCCGCAGGACGCTCTGAAGTGTGAGACTTGCTGTAGATTTATCGTTTTGATAACAGCCGTAAAACTTAGTGCAGACCTCCTTGCCTCTCTGCTGCCTCCTTACTGTTAGCCAGGCTAACTGCAGGTGCCTGCTCCTCTCTCACTTCCTTTTGTTTCTTGGACAAAGGAAGTGATGTGACTGATGTCCAAAAGAGCACAGTATTAAGGTACCGGATGAAGCATGGTGGAGGCAGCATCTCAGATACAACTAACTTTGTGGGATGTTCTAATCATAGTGAAAGTGTACTGAGAATGGACTTCTGGTACATTGATTGTCTCCCAGTGGCATAACAGTGATGCCCCATTGATACCGTTGATTGGTACTGAGTGCTCTGCTGCAGTTAAAATGGGCATGATTGCCAGTGGATACGTTCCATCACCTTAAACAGTCCATGCCAACTATCTCTCATCATCCACAACCTCCATGAAGTCTCACAGACGAGCCAATAGTTTATGATCCAGTATGACTTACTGTGAGTTATAACATTATGGCCACTTCAGACAGCAGCAGGGCTGAGAGAAGACTGAGCGAGTCCTCAAAACGTATGATGATCAGCAACATTCAGTGTTCACTTGTTTGCTTTTATTGTCCACAGTAAGCTCGCAGTGTGCCGTCTTTTTGATGGAGCTCTTAAGGTTACTATTCAGTTTCAGTGTTCTTGTTCTTTGTGAACCATTTGCTGAACTATCAGCTTCACTATTGTCTCAATATGAGATGGATGATTGACTGGTCTAACCACTCCCTCTCCTTCTCTCCTATAGGACACCTGTGGTGTCCGGGTCTTCTCAGGTATACAGCCCACAGGTGTGCCTCACCTGGGGAATTATCTCGGTGCTCTGGAAAGCTGGGTGGCCATGCAGAGCAAATACAGCTCAGTTCTGTACAGCATCGTGGACCTGCACTCCATCACCCAGCCTCAAGACCCCCAGCTGCTCCGGGACAACATCCTGGACATGACGGCCAGTTTGCTGGCTTGTGGCATCGATCCCCATCGCTCCGTCCTCTTCCAGCAGTCTGTGGTCAGTCACACCAACGTCCATCTCCACCATTAGCTTTCAATTGCATTATCAGTAGAGATGAACAGATATTAATATTCAAAATATGCTCTTTAATTACTTTATTTGTCTCCTTTTAGATTTAGAAGAATGCTTATATTTTATATACAATAAAAGTGTGATTTAAATACTCTAAAAATAAATGCTTATCAATGCTATGTACTTTTAGTGGTTTTGGGGAGTCTTTAAAGCATTTTAATATTCAGAAAAAGTTATTAGTGTAATCAGTCAGACTGTGCATATGTATATATCTGACAGATTTAGTGGTTTCTGAGATACTACCTCCACCATGCTTCACATGGGACTTATGTCACGTCCTTTGCCCATGATGATGGTTTTACACTCTGCTACAGCTGACTGGTGTGCTCACTTATTTATACAGTAAACCATCTGTGATGGTCTACAAACAAGGGGATCATAAAATTCATATATATATATGGTCATTTTCTTCTTTAAGTGATTTAGTAACAGCCTCCTACTGAAAACTAATTAATTATTTAAAGTTGTGTGCAAAACGCTCTTAATATCAGGAGAAATTGTGAAGAAAATGTTCATTTTGACCTTTTAAAATGTATTTAAGTCCTAAAATATGGACAAAATAGCTTGGATGGCGATGGAAGTGTCCTTCTAAAAACGGCCCGAGGTTGATGCTGAACAATCAGGAGTCAGCCAGAATCACCGCCATCACTACGTGTTTATTTAATGGAGGTTTGCCTCGACTGCTTATTTGACTAAACTGATCTGCAAGTCCGCTGAGAGCTCGACAAGCTCTCTGGTCAGTGAAAAACGCCGCAGATTCATTTCCATCAATGACTTCAAAGAAAGCCACATGAAGTGAAGGGAAGTATAATAATAGACTTTCTGTGTGCAGCCGCTCTCAGGCTCACTGCAGAGTTCTGAAAGTTCTGCTCGTGTAACCTCATTTTAAGGACGGCTGTAATGAGAACGGGCAGTTCTTTCTTTCGGGGTGTGTGTGTTTTGTGTGTGTGTGTGTTTTGTGTGTGTGTGTGTTGTGTGTGTGTGTGTGTTTTGTGTTGTGTGTGTTGTGTGTGTGTGTGTGTGTGTTTTGTGTTGTGTGTGTTGTGTGTGTGTGTGTGTGTGTTTTGTGTTGTGTGTGTGTGTGTTTTGTGTTGTGTGTGTGTGTGTGTGTGGTGTGTGTGTGTGTGTGTTGTGTGTGTGTGTGTGTGTTGTGTGTGTGTGTGTGTATCTGGTAGGCTTAGGAAAAGGGGGGGTAGAGTAAGTGACTACTAGATGAGTAGGGCTTTGTACTGTCTGCGTACAGCTCTAATACACACTCACACACCTCTGTTTTTATTCCAGTTTAACTTCATGCCACATACCTTGGCAGGGCTGAAGACCTCCCATTGAACACACGAGCTCAGGACTGTTCCACATGTACAAATATAACTGCTGCCCAAAGAAAACACTTGACTTCATTGAAAAAATGGTGACAAGCTGAAATCGGTCGGATCTTAAGTGAGGGGGCTTCATGTTTGTGTGTATGTGTGTGTTGGGGATATTGAGGTTACACCCCTTTTACCGGAATAATGTCCACACACCAGAGAGAGATTTATGTGAGTATTTCTGGCAGTTTCACATGACAGAAACCAGCGCGTAAATCTAAGCAAATATGACCCGACTTCTCATCTCCGCTGATATGGCTGAAGAATAATCAGTGTTTGTATTTTACACACTGTGACTTTAGATCAGGAGACTTTATGTATATTAGTGGGATCATTCTCAGCACTGCGGTGACACTGATGTGGTGGTGGTGTGTTTTAAACACTTTAAACTCTTTGTCCACTTACCTTGTTAGTGCACCTTGTAGATGTAAAGTCAGAGACAGCAGCTCAGCACAGTTTGAGTTGATCCTCTAATCCTGACACTGTTGGCTCTGCTATTTTCAAACATCAGCAGCTCTGCTCCACTCATACACACACTAACACACCACCACCACATCAGTGTTACTGAGAGTGATCCACCTGCTCTGTAGTGGTCCTGACCATTTGAAGAACAAGTTGAACAGTCTCTACAAAGTGCACCTACTGTATATAGTCAGTGGAGATTAAATGGACAATGAGTGAATACAAGCTCTTTGTACTTAATGTATTGGCCAGTGAGTGTATATCTGCTCCTGGATGGTACAGTTACTGGTCCTCGTAATTAACCTAAACAAAAAAATATTTCCTGAGAAACACACACAAAAGCAACATGAATCAGATTGTATACAATAGCAATACAGGGCTATGTAAAAATAATAATAATAATAATAATAATTATTATTATTATTATTATTGTAACACTATGGTATAACTTATTAATAGCTCATTAACTAATGATTAATAACTGTGAACAAATCATCAGTTCATGAGAATTTCATTAATTACTAATGATTTACTAATGATTTGTTAACATTAGCAAAAATAAATATAATCATTAGTAACTACAAGAACTGTCTTTTATAAACATTTGTTCATGTTCAAATTCTCATGAACTAATGATTTGTTCACAGTTATTAATCATTAGTTATTAATGAAAGTTATTATAAAGTGTTACCATAATAATAATAATAATAATAATAATAATAATAATAATAATAATAAAATGGAAACATTCCGCATCAGTGAACATTCCTTCTATCTTCTGTATGTTATTATGCTCCATTCCCAAGCTTTATTTATTTATATATATATTTGACCCAAAGTTAGCTGGTGAGTCCCATCTGAAGAAGCCAGAACATTACACCTATTTGATGGCAGTGATTGGAGGGAACAGTATGACTTTATTTATAGTTATGCCTCCATCCTTTCAGTTCTTCCTTCCCACATAGATTGTCTGTCTGTAACTAATATCTCTCTCTGCTCTGTGGTGTAAAATTGCTTTTTTATGTTCGTTCCTGCCTGGGTTTACGTCAGGCTCTTCAGAATCCTTTTGTGAGCAAGGAGGATGCCAACCCCGTCGCCAGCGCCATAAACTTTAATTCTGTGAAGCAGAAGGATTTTTCGCCTTTTCTGCTCCTCTCCACAACTGGAGTTTTTGGCAGAGCACAGGATGCCTGAAGCCCTGCATGAGAGCGATCTCTCGCATGGTTGTAGCGTGAGGCAAAGGCCTGAGTAATTGGCCACGCTGAAGCCCCAGAGGATGGTCATTTTTAATGGCATTAATGTTATTAGGCAGGATGCAGAGAGAGACCCTTGCTGTGCCGCTGTGGGCACCTGTTGGGAGGTGAGGAGTGGAGGTGGGGGAGCTGCTGTTCTTCTCACTGCCACACAGAGGGGCTGAGGAGAGCGTCCGGGCCGACGCCTGGTACTGCTGCATCACACAAGTACATACTAGTGCATCTCCAATACTTCAAATAAAATATTCTAATAATAATAGATTCTGCATTTGAGATCTGAGATTGAGACTTAAAAGAAGTCACGTTGTGTGTAATGAATATACGTCATATCAGAACTTGGTCTGGGATGTCACAGATGCCATGTGTCAGCGTTTGCTGCATGTATAAGTGAGCGAGCACACCAGTCAGTTGTAGCAGAGTGTAAATATTTAATATTTAATGTTCAATAGAGAGGCTAAAACTTCTGATATAACAATATATTTAAGTATTTATAAAGCATGTATGTGAGATACACACACACAGTATATCTGACATGGTGTCCAAAAGTATTCGGACACGCCTTCTAATGATGCATTACTGCTTTAAGTTGACACAAATGCACACACAGCTTGTCTAGTCCCTGTAGAGAAGTACTGCCAATAGAATAGGACTAAACATGGACCTATTGGCACCGCGTCTAATGTCAGCTGTGGGCATTAGGGCATAGCATTGAGCTGTGGAGCAGAACTGTGCTCTCTACTCCATCCATTACTTTTGGGATGAGGTGGTGATCATCATCCAACATCCTGACCTCACTAACTTGTGACTGGATGGAATCAAATCCTCCAATAACGCTTCAACATCTAGTAGACCTTCCCTGGGCATTTGAGACAGGGAAGCAGATGAACTCTTTTTAATACCCTCACGTTTGCTATTGTCCCAAAACCTTTGTCCAAATACTGTATTTGTGTAATCATGTATTTCCTCTTTGGTGCAGGTTTCTGAGCACGCTGAGCTGTCCTGGATCCTCGGGTGCCTGACCAGCATGCCTCGACTACGACACCTACCTCAGTGGAAGGTTCTGATTGATTGGCACCATTTTTCTATTAAAACATATCATAAAGATGAGGGGAGCCACTCGCAGGCCTTATGGAGCCATTTTTATCATTTTAGCCCCAAACACTCTCATAAAGGACTCCTTGCACTAGCCTGGTCTTTGTTGTTTAATGAGAAACATGACGGCTGGATGTTGCTCTGGGACAGTTTAGGCCTCGCTCTGTTTCTCCTCGTCCCAGCATGCTGTATTGTTGGTCACTGCTGTCTCCACACCTGGCAGGGATGGAGAGGGTGTGATAATGACTGTGATTTAACCAAAGCACAGTTATAGTGTGTGTGGAGAAGAGCTCAGCCAGCAGCCTCCCATCGCTGCAGGGAAAACACCTCGCTGTTTATTCAACAGCTGAGTGCATGTGAAACGTGGCGGAAAATAGCCTTTGAATGCAGCCTGCACGTGTTAATGTGAGAAGACTCCTCCATGCACACTCGATGTACTCTCGCTGTAAAACACTAGTACACACAGTTCTTGCCAGAATAATGAATGTGCTTTGGTCATTTATATATACGTGTGTGTGTGTGTGTGTGTGTGTGTGTGTGTGTGTGTGTGTGTGTGTGTGTGTGTTTTAATGTTGACAGTTTGAATAGTATTTCACTCCAAATGAAATGTTCTAATAATTACAGGATCTGGATTTCTGGTTTTCATGAGGTTTAAGCCAAACTGGTCAACAGTAAAACAAAAGACGGCCTAAAACATGCCACTTTGTGTGTAATTAATCTAAAATATGAAAATTTTATAATTTACCCTTTTGATTAAATTCTGTTTTTTAAAAAACTTTTTTTTTTAAATCATATTCTATTTTTTAATGTGGCGCTGTATGTGTAGTTCATGACGGGTACCTGTATGTACCTGTGAAAGGTATGTTAACATAAATATTTTCTAAAGCTTTCTTATGTTTTGCTTGTTGTGTTTTTGCTTTGTTGTGTTTTTGCTTTCATCAGTGTCATAGCCATATGAAGTCGATTTTGTCTAATTTATGGTTTATATTTCATTTTTCTATATGGATGCATGTTGAAAATATCACGTATTTTAAATACTGTATGTCAAAAAATTGTGCATAGAAAGAATTTGGCCTAATGAAAATATTGCAAATGAAAAATTTTGAATATTGAGAATTTTGAATATTGAGAATTTTGCGTATTTATAATCTTTTTACCCAAAAGAGGATTTCAGTGCTGATAAATACTGACATTACATGGACATAAATTCATTAAATTAAATTAATTTTACACCATTATAACCATTATTTTCTCAGTCCAGTACTTTACTGTCCTTGTAAATTAAGGCTATTAGACATTATGTTCAGTATGTTATTCAGTAGGGTGGATGCCAATTATATGGCGTGAAAAGGCGATGTTGATGTTATGCTTTATTGCCCAGATAAACAGCTTTTAAATACACACATAAATGAGCTGCTTAACAATAAACACTTATCTTGTCACTTATCAAATATGCCTTTAAGTATATAATGTAGATTTAAATATTGTTAACCTCGCACCTGGTGTTTGAAATCAGTGAAAAGTACTTTATTTAGAGGTACGTTTTTATTGAACCCCTTAAGGAAATTCCACTGCAAGTGATGTTATGGATCAAAGGTTTATTATTTCAGCAGTGTAGAGTACTAACGAGCAGAATATCACATATTGAGAGAAGTTTTGTGTTCCTAGATCATTTTAGTACATTAAGCTGTGTTGAACATTTTATTTCATGTTGCAACGTCAGAAAATTAGAATATAGTATAGTGGGAAAAATACTTTGTGTTCATCATCAATTTAAAAGGCAAAAATAAACTATTACTACATGTTTGGAGACGGGCACAAGCACCCACCTTCACTGTGTTGACTAATGCACAGGTTATGCAATATTTTGGACTGGAGAAACTGGTTCACCCTCAGGGGTTCGGTGGTTAAATTTTACAATAATTGGCAATGAATTACAGATCTGGTAAAGGCCTTAGTCCTCGTCTCATTAACTGTTGTTTTGTGTTTACCACCTTTAAGTTTAGCGGTTTTGTTTTATTTTACAAGCTGCCCCTCTTACTCGCCTTATATATTTTTTATACATGTTGTTAATGTCAGTGTTGTTGTGAATATTGAATTTTTTTTTTTAATAATAAAAAATATATAAAACATTTAAAAAGTCAACAAACATCATATTTAATATTAATTACATGCTAAGTGACGTTTCAAGCCTTTTTGTTTTAATGTTGATCAGATTGGCTTATAAATATTACAATTTACATGTAATGCAAATAAAATATATGAAAATTTAATTATGATAATTTTTCACAATATATTCACACAGATCTGTATTAACTGTGTCTCTGCTGATCTCTCCTGTTAGATGAAGAGTAGACAGAAGAGTGAAGGCAGCGTGGGTCTGTATACATACCCAGTCTTACAGGCTGCAGACATTTTGCTCTACAAGTAAGTCCGGCCCGGTTCACTGCTTACTTTATAAATAATGCTGAAGATTCTCACCTGATATTGATTATTATTGTTGCATGTAGGTCCACCCATGTACCAGTAGGAGAAGATCAGATCCAGCATTTGGAGCTGGCCCAGGACCTAGCCCGTATCTTCAAACACAAATACGGGGAGTTGTTCTGCGAGCCTCGGGCTTTGCTCAGTAAGTGAAAGACCAGTTTTCAGCTGCAGAATAAGCAGCTTATTTACTTTACGCTGACCTGGTTTTCTCATAAGGATGCACGTAAAGAACATGCTTAAAGGCAGGAGAATAAATCACTGTGAACATGTACCACCACACTTACGTCTGGTCCACACTACAGGATAATCGGCCCGGTTTGCTCCTCCCGACAGTCGAAATAGGCCTCCCAACTTCAAGGTGACTGTAAACAATGACCTTCTAGATTATCCTTTAGTGCAGGGCATCTATAATCCAATCTGTACTCCTCTCTGTGCAGTCAGGGCCACCCTGATTGTGAATCGTAAAAATTAAACGTTCAATATTTACAACTCTGCATCCTGTAGAGTGGGGTGGACGCCAGGTCTCGGTTGACGTCATGTCTTACTGCCCAGATAAACAGCTTTTAAATACATGAATATATGAGCTGCTTAACAAGCAACACTTTGCTTGAAACGTGATGTATCATATGTTCCTTTGTGTTTATAATATAGGTTTGAACTTTAACTTTAGCCCAATGTTATCCCCAAATTTTGGTTGGTCAATTAACCCACCCGCTCTCTAGGACTCTCCTAATCACTTATTATTCCTGACACTAGAAAGGTGAAGACTAACACACGACTCTTCTGTTGTGAAGTCAGCCACTGCGTCTTTGTACTGCTGCTGATGCACAGTTGTGCAGGATCCTCTGATACATCAGCTAACAGACACCTGAGCCCAACTAGCATCACAGTGGGAGTGATGGGGAGAGTGCACCATCTACTTGTCCAGAGAGAGCACGGCCATTCAAAGCAGCATGACTCGGGACTCCATCCTACAATCCTCTGATCATGGTGTCAGCGCATTAGTGTGTGAGCTGAAACCAATCATTTTTTGAAGTAAACGATACTTTTTAGAGGTACTTTATTGATCCCATATTAATCCATCTGGAGTTATTGCACACACTAGGGGGCAGCACAAACATACCCAGAGAAATGGGCACCTGCTTCAGCACCCAGGTAGCAGTTGTGGCTTACTCAAGGGCACTTCAGTCATGGATTTCTCTAACCTTCAGGCCAGGGCTGCCCTCATATACCTCTTACCTTACATGTGCAACCTGTGTACAAATGTATAAACCCTCTTGACTCCTCTTCAGTCATGATTTCATCCACATCCTGACTTTATCTGAGCTGAAAGCACTCGCCACCGTCATCTGCCATGTTTAGCACAGGTCTCCTCTGAAGTAATGAAGTTAGGCTCCACCTCTTTCCAATTACTGCTGATATCATCACTGGAAAGCCAACATGCTCAGAGGAAATCGCAGGATCCCCAGCTCTGATACATCAGCTAAGAGACACCTGAGACAGTGTTCATTGTTTAGAAGTCAGCGAAGGGGAGAGAGCGCCATCTACCCACCTGGAGAGCACAGCCAATTTTGCTCTCTCATGCCCCAGCTGCTGAAGGTGAAACAGCGTGACTGGGATCCAAACTCACAATCCTCTGATCATAGTCTCAGCTTTTGTCCACTGAGCCACTCGGAGCCATTTGCGAGGTTTCTGAGGATGGGAGTTTTCATCTGAAAGTGTGTCGTGTTTCATTCTGTATAGTGTGTAGAATTCCACCATCAAGAAAAATGTCATTAAGGCTGGGATGTCTTACGTTTGCTTAAACGCTGTATTGTGGGCCAGGCGTGCGTTGCACCGAAGATGGTGCATCACTCTTAATTACACAATCAAACACACACACACACACACACACACACACACACACACACACACAGATGGCTGCCATGTTAGCAGTAAGGCGAGCTCTTCTTTGAGTTACAGCCTTTCATGCTGTGTAATTATCGCCATCATAAGAGCACAATATGAAACCAATCATGCATGCAATGGTGCTTTGATTAAAGCAGTGCTCTCTTCCTCTTCTGCCTGAATAATAAAGCTATAAGAGATAGGGGGGCTTTTTCAGCCTGACATCAGAGACGATAGCATGAGGACAGGGAGAATTGGCATGAGGGTGATGGGCGCTCGTTCTGAGATGGTGCTCTTGGATATAAAGTCGCTCCCCGCTCCTAAACTGGACCTGTATGCTGGTGCCAGAACCAAGAGATGCTAATTATTAGCCTGTCTATTTGAAATAGTATCAAAGTACCGCAGATCATTAGTCATCTGTGTTCTGATACCACGAGGATGAGGAAGTGAGTAACACAAACCATTTGCATCCCTCAGAGACCATTTTAAGTCCAGATGAACCTTTGACTTTCTATCCTTATGTAGCGTTCACTTCAGAGATGATTCATCTGTTAATGTGTGTAACTGTGTAGCGAGTTTTCAGTGAATTGTAACTCAGAACAGATTCATGTGAATTTATTGCACTTTTGTGAGCGTCTGATGTCACACAGTTTGTTTTTGGTCGAAATTTAAATTGTCATTTTATATTCATTCATATTTTACATGTAAGCTTGTATACTTATATGCTCAGTACACGTAAAGTGACATGCTTCAAGTCTTTTTTGTTTTAATGTTGATCAGGTTGGCTTATAGCTCATGATAATCTGGAATTCAGAATCTTTAATGATGGTAGTATGTGACCCCGCCTGGGAAAACCCGGCCAAAGTCGCTGGGTATCTTATTTAGCTTCTTTTTAATGCTGCAAATAAACGATAATAGTCTTAAATGTCTATCATAGTACATGTTTTTATCAAAAAATGCTTTTGTTTTTGTGTAGCAAGCCATCCACTGAATTTGCAGATTTTACCCGAAAAACAGGTTTTTATCACTCCTCGAATCCTGATGTAGAACTACTTCTATCGCGGAGGTACACAAGCTTGTTGGGTTTCACTCCAGTCCTGAACTACTGCACTGTAGAAATGTGTTTGAGCTCTTGTATCCATCCACCAAACGTGAGCAGGTCAGATGTCTTCAGCTGATGTAAACAGAGCGACTGTAGCTGGGCTCATCTTTCAGTCTTCATTACTGCTAGATCTGGATTTGTTTAACTTTTAATGATTTCTGATGTATTAATGTCTTGTGAGTTTCAGTACACTATACAAAAAGATATTATAAGATATAATTGTCTGAAATTTTGTGTGAGGACTTTAACAGCACTATTTCCAAATATGCTGGGTTTTCCCAGGCAGGGTCACATATTTGATGGTGAGTAAATGACTATAAACAGTATAAATAGTGTGAATCTCTCAGAGCTACAGCTGCCACATTCCTAATATCAACACTCCTGAACCAGAGACAACATCAGAAGTGTCTTACCTGGACTAAGCAAAACCAGAACTGGACTGTTACTCAGTACAAAGTCCTCTTTTTACATTTCATTTGTAAATCAGCTCCTAGAGTCTGAGACACACAATCCAAGCTGTCTGAAGTCCAGTGTGCAGTTTCTGCAGTCTGTGATGGTTTGAGCTGCTGCTGTTGGTCCAAAGTCAACACCTACCAGGAGATTTTAGAGCACTTCATGATTCCATCTGCTCAGATGCCCAGCAGTGGCCAACAGTGCCGACACTACTGCTGACCATCATATTACAGACTGAATTGGCCATGCTGATCACCATTAAAACAAAAAGGCTTGAAATGAGAGCCGAGAACTTTTAATGGAATAGTGCAGAATAGCATGTATGTGAACCTTCAGATTGTCTCACCTGGAATGTTTTCTCCTTCAGGTTCTACACGGAAGGTCAAATCTTTGAGAGATCCCTCCTCTAAGATGTCAAAGTCAGACCCTCAAAAGTTAGCGACCATTTTCCTCACCGACACCCCTGACGACATTGTTTTTAAGATCCGGCGAGCAGTGACCGATTTCACCTCTGAAGTGACGTTTGACCCCGAAGGCCGGCCAGGTGTGGCAAATCTGGTGTCCCTTCATGCTGCTGTTTCTGGGCGGACTGTGGAGGACGTGGTTAGGCTAGCCACAGGGCTGGACACAGGACAATACAAGAGCATGGTGGCAGAGGCTGTGGTGCAGAGACTAGAGCCCATCCGGCTGGAGATCCAGAGACTGAGGGCTGACAGGGGCCATCTGGAGAGAGTGCTGGCCGAGGGAGGAGAAAAGGCTCGCAGCCTGGCCGCTCCGGTCATGAAGGAGGTCAGGAAACGTGTGGGATTCTCCTGACGAGGAGAAGAATACCTCTGACTGTAGATATAGACCTGAGATATTGAGTCACTGGCCACTTCATTAGGTATACATACACTCATTGTACATTTTAGCTCCACTGACCGTAAAGATGCACAGATTGTACTTTGTTCACTCTGTTCTTTAATGGTCAGGACCCCCACAGAGCAGGTGGATCATTCTCAGTGACACTGACGTGGTGGTGGTGTGTTAGTGTGAGGTTTTTAAACACATCTGTGTCTCTGCTGGATTAAGCATCAAGCAGCCAACAGGACTAGAGCTGCTGAGCTGCTGTCTCTGACTTTACATCCACAAGACCAACAAGGTAGGTGTGTCTAACAGAGGACAGTGAGTGGACACAGTGTTTAACATTTCCAGCAGCTCTAACACACCACCACCACATCAGCGTCACTGCAGTGCAGAGAATGATTGAAAAATATAGCTTAAGCAGCCACTTCTGGTCCTACAGCTTATATTTTACACATGTGGACAGAATGATACACTCAAAACTGTAGTGAAGATCATATTTTCCTCCTTTGTGGTTCATTGTCACATTTGTTTTCTCCCACTTTCTTCCCACTGCATCAAATAAACTTCAAAACCGGACATTGATTCTCTTTTCCAGATGCATCTTTAGACGTTCCTGTGAATGAGGTTCTAACTGAGAGCTTGTTGTGTGTTGCACTCTTAATTATAAGGGTTCATACTTGAGCAAATACTTTAATTTGTACAGAACCTTTAAATACAGAGGTTCCACATCTCACTGGCAAAATGGCTCTTTAAAAACATACACTGAAAGGTTCTATATGGGATCAGAAGAGCTTCTCCAAATGCTATATACAGTAGAATTGTGTATACTTCCAATTGTTGTAGTTATCCTTCTCTAAACCACTAAAATAAAGCAGCTTCGTTGAATTTTAAACCCTAAAATCTATTTTATATGAAACAATTTGTCATTCATTGGAAACTTTTTCCTACTTTAGCAGTGCAGAAAATGTATTTAGTGAGATATATTGTATTTTAGTCAGTGGGCACCACTCATTTTCATTACAGCACACCAGAGATTATTATTATTATTATTGTTGTTGTTGTTAAATATGCTGCATGGGTGTAAACATTTTTTTAGAAAGAAAGTAGCAGAAATCTGATTAAAGTTTCAATATGAAACATGGTGGTGGATGTTTCTAGTCCCTTAATACAACATAGGAAGACTTTCCCATCACTGCTGATTTTCAATTAAAAAATGAATTTATAAAATGACATAATTTCTGTTATATATGGCCAACACCCAAATCTTCACACAAGCTCAGATAAACCAGTTGGCCTGAGAGCCGTAAAAGCTCGGTGATTCGTGGCAGATGCTGCTGAAAAAATAAAGCTCCCAAAGCCTGGAAACCAGTCCAGCTTAAATCCACGTGTACATTTGTAAAGCTAACTCTTCGAGCGTAAACCTTCTATATTGCAGAGGCCACTCGTAAATTTCAGGAGCAATTAATCTGCATTACGTTTCAGCAGCTGTAACTCAGTTATCAATGGCTGTGGGTTAGTAATAAAACCTTCGTCCAGTGGGTCATTTTTTTTCCTTCTTTTTGGGGGCAAGAAGTGTCACATGTAGTCAGTTATTTCCACCTTAAATCAGCTCTGTGCATATTCTGTGTTGAAATAATCTAAAGGAAGCATATATTTTAAAGCTATTTAAGTAAACATTATTTTAAGTCGCCTGTATATGTTCCATAATTTCTTGAACTGCTAATTGAAATAGTTTCCATAAATAAAACAGCCTCGGCCAGGAAAAATCAGATATGTATGTTCCAGGAAACGTGAGGATTAGGCCAGTGGCCTGTAAATCTTCCTGAGCAATTACCTTTCAGTCTGGCAGAATGATTCATTTGTCTGTTTTTCTCCTGGATAATGATGTAGTTGAGTGAATTAGGGGCATCTCGCCTCTCTGGGCTGATGGCGCCTGTTTTATTAAGTTCTCTGTATGAAGAGGCTGAATGGATGGATCTTCAGGTGTTGGTAATTGATGTTAATCATCTTTCTCCAATTTCACTCTGACTGATGGATATTTAAGGTGGTATTAACTTCAGGCTCCTGCAGATGGCACTGCACAAGGATGATCAGTCTATAAAAACCTGTGGGGTGTGGAAGAGATGCTACAGTGCAGAATGTCTCATTCAAAATGCGTCACAAAGCAGATGTTAATGATAAAGGAGTGATTGTATTTGGGGTTAAAGGTCAGAGTGTGAAGGAAGTAGCGGAATGTGCAAGTGTATGGATGTCTGCAGTCATGCAGGTCTACCAACAGTGGTCAAATCCCCAGTCTACAAGACATTTACTGGATGTTCAGGTTTGTTCTATTGTACAGAATGCTAACATATACCTTTAGTGTCATTTATCTTCATAATAATCGCTAGTTTTTAAAAGTAGTTTTAAAGTAATGATTTGAGTCATCCTCCATGCATGTTCAGTAAATGTAACAAAAGTGTTGTGTACAAAATATAACTTAAGCTTACATCGTTTTCACAATACTTTATGCATGAAAGAGTTGAAGCTTATTGTTATTCAGTCTTGCTAAAAAACAATGAGCTGAGATGTTCTGCTCCAGTTTGAGAAGCCCTACGGTAGGTTGTCATATGCTTAATTTACTCTGATTTTACTTCATTTTCCACCACAACATAACTTTAGTTTAGAAGAACGTTCTGTAATACTTATTTCACGAACAACACACTTTTTGTTGTTATTCTTTACTTACCATCTCATTTTCTAGTACAAACCGGATTCCAAAAAAGTTGGGACACTAAACAAATTGTGAATAAAAACTGAATGCAATGATGTGGAG
>BRDA01000917.1:48607-59466 GCA_036984385.1 Crenuchus spilurus | reverse complement strand
TTTTTTTTTTTTTTTTTTTTTTTTTTTTTTTTTTTTGTGCTTGAACATAAATTGTATTATTATTATTAATTAATAATAAATATTGACAAATTATGATTTATATGTTATTAATAATTACTAGTTACTATTAATAATATACTAATAACTATTAAATATTATTATGAATAATACAATTAATAATAATTTTAATAACATTTATATGAATCTTTATTAAAATATTAATACATTATTACACAATATTTATAAATAATACACTGTTTAAAGCATGTAGGATAAAATTATCACCCAATTCTTTTCAGTCAACTTCACTCCAGCTCATTTACACAGAATTATACCTCATTTTTGAGTAAAAATAAGCAAAAATTCTGAATTATTTTGACAATAGTTAAACTTAGAGACATGTAAATGGATGGCTTATCACAGACTGGTAGACACAATGATCTATATTACTGGATAGGACACACATGACTTTTGAACGCGCCAGCAAGGAGCCGCCATGTTGTGTGGAAGCATAGCAAGCTCTGAAGAAAGCCAGCGTTTACAAACAACGAAAGGGCTGCAATGTTTTGCCTTTAACTGTTTAACTTTATCGGAATTCTGTCAGCAGAGACTAGGGGATCACATTCCACAAGTATGCATTCATTTTAAAATGATTTATTTGTAATAATCTGCAAATTACAACCACAATCTATGACCTACAAACTTGACGTAGTTCCGTAGACATTAAACTAATAGTCAGGCTTGCATCAAACCAACAACACTCATGAAGTTAGTATCACAAACATTAACTCTTACTGTAATCAAATGTAGATATGCATCAGAACTCTAAACTACTAGAGTCACTTTTATAGCGACAATGATGCCGTGTCAGTGTTGTCAACTTGGCAGTGCCAGTGGCCCATCCAATTGTCTTAAGTTATAGACAACACCTTTTAAATGACTAAAAAGTAAAATTAGTATCGCAGCATAAATAGAGCTTTACAGTGTGTTTACTGTAACATTAAATGAACTCGGATGATAGCATTGAATATTTCTACATTTACTTTAATATGTATGAGGTCTCCGTGTTCTTTACTTTAGATTAAGACAGTCGACAGGTTGAAAAAATTGATAATTTTTGAGCCATCGGTCACTGGCTAGTAGCAGCAAGGCAAGAAAACATGGCTATATTTATGTCAATGGCCATGCAATAGCAGCATTACACAATTTAATTCTTTGTCTTCTTTGTAAATAACTTACATTTTGAAAATCAGATAATTATTATCGATTTTACAGCCATTATAAGTCATGCAAGCAGTAAGGTCTAGAGAAAATGTCGGCTATGACAGATGCGATAGCCGATCGTAGCCTAACATGTCATCAACCATTTTAATACTTTGATTAATGTTAAAGAGCTTTTTATCCTCTTTGTAAAGAACTTTAAATTTTAAAAATTGGACAATTATTAGCGAAGTTAGAGCTTTGAGAAGGCAGCAGTGCTGGTCATGTGCCATTGTTTACAAGCTTCACTTCCACAGGACATGGCGACTCCATGACGTCAGGCCGGCCTCAATGCTAGCCAGTAGGCAGCGTCCTATCCAGTAATATAGGTCTTTGGTTCTACCCTCGTTAGCATTAGCATTTAGATGTATACACTTATAGCTTATTATTTAAAATTATTAATGAGGCTTTTTCATATATGTAACAACTTTATTTTTCTAGTTCAACGTTCCCTCACCATCATGATTTGAATTAAAAATATAATAAAAATTGTATGGATAATAATTAGACTAGATCATTAGTGCTCAGGTAAAGATCAACCTGCTAGCTAAACATGAAGCTTATGAACAGTTTGTGGTAATCAGGTACTGAAGTTGCACTTAAAAGTAGTTTAAAATGGGAAATTATATCATTTCAACACTTCATATTTCTCTAATCACACCTATTACACTAACTTCCAGTAAGGAAGCTGATTTCTGTTATCAGAAAGTTCAAGTGGTAGGAAAGTAGGCAATGTGTGTTCAAGGGTATGTTCAGTAACAGTTTTAAAACAATTGAAATGTTAAATTAAGCAATTCTGTTCATTAAGTCATCTTGTTCATTAAGTCATAACTTAAAAGACTCACTTCTTCAAACACATTAAGAGGCAAGAAATGCGTCATTAACTCTTGACAAGACACAGCTGTTAACTGAAAGCCATTCCAGGTGACTACCTCATAAAGCTGACTGAGAAAATGCCAAGAAAGCTGCATCTAAGCAAGAGGTGCCTACTTTGAAGAATGTAAAATATAAACATGTTTTGGTTTGTTTCACTTGTTTACTAAATAATTACATATGTATTTATTCGTACTTTGAATGACTTTAGTATTAATCTACAATGCAGAACATTTTTACATCATGAGAAAACCACTGAATGTCTAAAGGTGTTTTTGAACTTTTGATGGCACTGTAAGTGTTAAGACAAATGCTGGTAAACTGTTTTTATATTCCTAAAATACTTATTGTACTCCATAAATATTAAAGTATGCTCTTAACTTTCATATATGTACATTTCAGTATACATTTGTAAATTGAGGGTTTTTTTTTCCAAAAAGTAGCCTCCTGGTTTCCATCAAAGTTTTGCAACAATGCTCATTAACATTAGTGAGAAGAAACGTTTTTAAGGCGGTTTTGTTCTAGCATGTCAGAAAGGATGTCAATATCGCCAACAATAAAACTGTATCTGTAAGTCATGCAGTAACACCCTCTTACTGATAAGCCAACATAAAGCTATCTGGATATATTTCAAGAACACCTGTTGCAGTAATGCGGCAATAAGTAAATATATTATTCACAGCATCTGTCCATGTTAACGTCTGGAAGTGAAGAGCGAGGCCTGATTCATATTTGCAAAGCTGAACACTGTTGTTTATTGACTGTTTAGTGACCCTTGTTTCAAGTTAGCATGGAAATGAAAGTTTTATTCAGATTTACCATCAGAACATCCAGAAAAAAATATAAAAAAAGGAATATTGTCATAGTTAATTTGTGTTCATAATTGCATTCAAAACGGTAAAATGGTATATATTTTATATTCATGACATGTAAAGTTAACTAAGTCAAGCTGTTTTTGTTTTGTTGAACGTAGCTTTAGATTAGAACATTATAAAAATAAAATATTTTGTCCTGTAGACTGTTGTAAAAGCACTAAAAAACATATTTGATTGAACTTATAAAAAAGTTTTCTTTTCACTGTTTGTTTCAGATACACATACAGTACCAGTCAAAGGTTTGGACACACCTTCTCATTCAATGTTTTACTTTTTTCCTACATTGTAAATTAATAAAAGTAAAATAAACATATTCTGGTTTGTTTAGCACTTTTTTGTTTACTAAATAATTACATATGTATTTGTTAATAGTTTCGACTTTAGTATTAATCTACAGTGCAGACAATTTTTAAATAATGAAAAACCACTGAATGTATAGGTGTAGGTGTATCCAAACCCTTGACTGGTACTATATGGCAGTTTACTTTATAAATTATGAACACAAATAAACTTTTAGAAATGTACTTTGCGTGATTTTCACGGAAACATTCTTTTAAAATTAAGAACTTTGTGTTTAAGAACTTTTAAAAGTGACTTTAACTTACTATTTTGGAGGTATTAACAGGGCAAAAATGCACAAGTAACTAATATGTACTGCTCTCAGGAAATTAATTCTTTTTGGCATAAACGACAAAACACAAGTGATGGATATATACACTTTATAAGGAATTAAAACATACAATTTATGTTAACATACCATATTGAAAAAGAAACATTCATTTCTGTTATGATCATATAGAACATCCGGTATCTTGGGTTAATTTCAATGTTCACATTCCCCGATTCAGAGGTACAGACAGAAAACAGTGAAGCTTTGCAGCTGCATAGCACTGCAGTTTCTTAATTGCAGGACATATGCTAGATGCATACCTGCCAAGTCATGTCAAAAATGCTGAACATGAAACTAAAAATGAGGAAGAAAAAAGACAAAAGAAAAAAGACATTTTGGCACAGTAACCCCTGTACACCTGCAAAAGCTGTATAAGGAAGGATAAGAAGCTCTTTGTAGATCAGAACTGTAACAATACAGTGTTACAAACTTGTTATATCAGTACATTAAGTATTATATTTGAGTTATTTTATGGTGCGGATATGATTGTTAGGTGTTGCTGGTTCCCTGCAGAACTTTGCAAACACCAAAAAAAATGCTCTATTGACATCTTTCCCTTTGGCCCAGCAGTCAACAGCAATCTGAACCTGCCGTATCACAGCACCATTAATCTTCTCAAATGCGTTAATGGTGAAGACCTGGGCTACGACAACTCAGGATTTAAGTGGTCCTTCTCTTTCACAGCCTCTTAAATGCCATCGATCTGTATACGTTGCCCAGATCTTTCTGTCTGAGCAAATAAAATAAAACAAAATCAAATGAAAGAGAAAAAAACAACCCTTTCACCTTGAGAGATATGTTCATTTCTTCATTCATTTCAAACCACGTCATGTCAATGTGGCAGTCTTATTCACTGCTTTAGCTATTTTACTCTGCTTAAGATCTACTTTTTGCCCAGATCTCTTTCTGATTAAATAAAGTCAAATAAATTTACATTTAAAAAAGAAAACAAACCACCCATGGACTCATTTCACCTTATTGATGCTTTCAATTCCTCACTCGTTTTGGGCCAAAGGCATATCAATATGGAAGTCTCATTAGCAAGTTTTAGCCATCTTACTTTAAATTGTGTTTAAATTGTGAACCAATACATCTTCACTGACTTTTAATGAGGAAATAAAATCAAACAAATGAAGTAAAAAAACAGAAATTCAAAAGACCACCTTGAGAGTTCAGTTTACCTTTGTTTTGGGAATGCTATTGTGTCTTTGTCAGATTTGTTAGTTTTCGCTGTATTCATTTGCTTTACTCGATGTCTAGATATTTTTCTGAGGAAATTAAACAAATTCAAATGAAATAAAATAATAATAATAAAAACTTAGACCCATTTCTCCTTGAGGGAGGTTAATTTCAATTCTTCACTTGTTTTGGTCATGTCGTTGTGGTCAAACCAGAACTCAGAAAATTAAAAAAACAAAACAAAAACAAAACAAACAAAAAAACTAAGAAAATGTAAATCCAGTAAATGAATAAATATCTACTTGGGCCTGTTTAATTTTGTGAGGAATTCATTTAGTTTTGTCATATCAATGTGGCAGTGTCACTCACTTGCTTTAGCTATGTTACTTTAAAGAAGCCAAGCTTAAGACTTTAAGAGCTTAAACACATTGTTAAAAACACTTGCGATAAGAACAGAGGTCAATATACAAATAAACAATTCTAAGCTTTTGAAAATGCTACAGAAGAACATATGCTTTATGTGGTCCTAAATAAGCTCACACACTTGTGAAAGAGTGTAAAACGAAACATAAGATCCCCAAGAAGTGCAAATGTGAATAGCTACATAAGCCTGAGGAGAATCAAAGCTAACAACAGTGCCATATGAGTGCTGCTTATATACAAAATATAAATTACACTTTTGTAAAGACTGTAGTGTTTCAAATCACAAAAGCCAAACAAACGGGAATGCTTCTTATTCACCAACATTACGGCCTCATATTGAACTTCAGTTCAGAACGATGCCCTTGAGAGCAATATATTATGTTGACCATACCATGAATCAACTCCAACAAGTTCATTATTGACAAACTGACCATGTAATTTAACCCTCACACTTAAATTATTGATTTACTCCTGATTTGAGAATTCCTGGTTTGGGAGTGGGGGGTCAATTGAGATTAGCACAGATAAAATCAATACATTCTAGTCAAGTTGAACTAATGACTCCCATGTCACATCTGTATAATCGCTTTGTGCCCACTTAAATGATAGTTAATGAATATTGATGATTAGTGGGTCAAATCACCCACAGGCGCGGGTGTAGGACGTGCCTAAATCTATCAGCTTTAATTTGTTGAGTTTAGTGATTCATGATGTGAAGTATTACATTACGTATATTTTCCTGACAAGCACTAAAACTCTCCCTGCCACAATATATACAAGTGAAATCAAACATTACAAATGCATAATTGCAATACAGAATGATATGAAAAGCTATTCACAGTCTATTCTAACCACAGAAGACCCTGCATAAAGTGATGTGCATTGCCTAAGGAGAACATCAAACTATCAAATAACATGCCTTGTCACTAGATCATCAATAACAAAAAGTAACCCTAGAAGGCAAATAAAAGTAAATGTTGCGTAATTGAGCCAGACTGCCAGTTATAACCACACACATATACCCATCACACCACTAAGGCATCTCAGTATCCAACTTTCATCAAGAAAAGCAATATTCCACAATATAAACCACTTAGCTTGACATTCAAGGATGAAACTGGACCAAAAGACCAACGGTCCTAAAACTTTTACAAAGTTCTGTTGTGAGACAATATGCTCCACAGTGGCAAAACTCACATCTTTTAAAGATAACCCAGATAATGATGAGATTTATACTACATTCGGTTCCAGAAGTAATAGTGGTCTTGTACTTTGACTATTCCTAATGTTTTATGCAAATTAACATGTTAAGAGACAAAAGAGCTGGCACGGCTAGTGGCTCAAGGTTAACTCACCACTGAATTCTGTCTTGATTAATAAAGTGGCAACATTTCAACATCTGTTTACACACTGAATATAGTTTGTGAATGTGTAAATCATTGATTCAGTCAGTATTATCATCGGTTGATCAACTTACACACTAGAGTGTAATGTAATGTAATGACAATTGTGTACAAAGTACTTGTGCATCTTACAAAATTACAATAATGTACAGTGAAAAAAGAAATTGTTCATAACTTCATTCAAAAAGGTAAACTGATATATATATATAGTACATGTAAAGTGACACATTTTAAGCCTTTTGTTTTTATGTTTATCAGAATGGCTCAAATTATTAGAATATTTCATATTCATCCTCTTCACAAATCCCAGAATGCACCGCGCAATCGGCAACATCCGGTTCACCATGCTATCAATACTAAGCTACACTATCACGCTGCTTGCCACACTAGCCTACATTGAATTGATAGCATGCAACACGATAGCTTGCAACAACGTGTTTACACTAAAAACCCACTGCATAAATTGAAAATACAAGTTGATACAACAAGATATGATGTTTAATATCCAAAGAAATTTTATCTGCATATAGTTACAAAAGCTAGTAGATATCACGTATTTACTTACCAAATAAAGTTGTAAACAGTGTATGTAGCGTAGCTGGCACAGACATAAACAATAGAAAATGGTGAACTGGATGTTGCCGGTTGCGCGGTGCATTCTGGGATTTGTGAAGAGGGTGAATGGGTAAATTACTATTAAAACAGTATCAACATTAAAAGTAAAAAAGGCTTGAAATATGTCTCTTTATGTGGAAATAATATAATATATATGACAATTTACTTTGTTGAATTAAATTATGAACACTTTTTGAAATAGTTGAAAAAAAAATGGAGTATAATCTATATTCAGTGTTGAAAAGTAAGATGTGGAAACATCACTGCATTGATTCACTTCTCAAAATCAAAGACAAAATTCAACATGTCTGCTGGGATCATGCAGATAGTAGGGCTGCACAATGTTTGATCATTGGTGTCATCATTCTGGCCTTTGCATTGCTGATATTGTAGAAGCCTCCAGTATGTAAATTCTAACCAATCACAGTGCTTTAAACATCATGACTCATCAGTGAGTGTTTTAAGTTATTATTCACCTAATCCCACAAAACGATTCAATTATTTGGGGGAACATAACAGAGGCTGATAAAATATATTACACTGCAATCCCAGTGGCAGCCCTAGTATGTACATGTATCACACTGAGAACCATAACGTACTGTTGTCTTTAAGCCCCTAAGTGACTCGCTGTTTATTAGCATTCAGTAGCATGCTCAGCTTCTAATTAAAAGTCTGAAGGCCTGTCGGCCTGCGCTGCTCTAGGAGGATTTCCATATTTCACACGGCACGGATGGCTTTCGGATTCATTCCCGGTGGTCCCTGCGAACATATTCTATTGATCTGATAATCTCTGAGTTACAACACCGCTGAGACACTGAGAATCACACAGGCTGGAAGAACGACAGCATGGTGTGCACTAGTGAAGTCCTGAGAACACGTGTTAGAGCTGGGTGATGCATCGAATACTTGCAGCGTATCGTGATACATTCTAGGTAATACACTCTTAATGTGCTTTTTATTCAGCCTTTTGGTGATAAGTGATTAACATTTACGATAAAAGCCCCCAGCAAACATGCAATGCAAAGTTGGATGTAAATAACATCATATGTCATGGAAAAAGCTTATATTTTATTTTCAGACTCTCACAATATCTACTATGACTTGCTGTTATCAGTTATTTTAGTACACAGAAGACCAAACTCAGAATTATGTTTGCAATCTATGCACAATATTTTGCAAAGCGATGGCAAAAGAGTAGAAAATAACTTTGAGTTATATAGTTAACAATGCAAAATGACCCCCTTGCCAGTTGCACTGATGTCCTGGACATCACAGTGTACTGGCAGGACAAACAAAATGTTTGTGAAAGCCTCAAGTCCAAAAAACACAGAGATAAGCTCCTTGGACAGAAAATCAGTCACCTTGCATGTTTAAGGTGGTAGTAAATTAGTAGAAGGCTATAAATGCCTGCGGGATGTGTGAAGTGATTTATAGATTGAGAAGAGGTGGTACAGTGCAGTGAAAGTCTCATTTAATGTGTGGGAAATGGGTCATAAAGCAGATGTTAATGATTGGCATAAAGGAGTGATTATATTTGGGCACCAAAGGCCAGAGTGTGAAGGAAGTAGCTGAATTTGCAGGTGTACTAAAGTGTACAGTCATACCAGCCGTGGATAAAATCTCTGTCTACAGGACATTCTGCTCAGAGAATCAGCTCATCATTAACATCTGCGTTGTGATCCATTTACAACACAACAAACAAGACATTCACTGCACTGTTCCACCTCTTCTCAATCTATGCAACCTCTCACACACCCTGCAGGTATTTATAGCCATCAGGAGCCTGATGTTACTACCACCTTAAGCATGCAAGCTACACATGTTTTGTCTGGAGAGCTTATGTTAATATGCAATTAGCACTGAAGAATGTGTACTAAAACATAGTCCACACATATATCACCAAAAGGCAGACAAAGAGTTTTGAACCATATCGTCCAGTCCTAACGTGCACATATGTAATGTCAACTTAGAAAAGCATGTGTGCTACAACTGAAAGCAGTATTTACACAACAGTCAGATGTGATTATTCAGCCATACTGTGTGTGTACACGACTGCTGAGCAACTGAATGGCAAATGAATGTGCAGAGCTTGTGCGATTCAGCAGCAAATGTGACTGAAATTGTCTTATTTCTTCATGCGCAAGTAGTAAAGAAATGAGAAAACGCAGTAGCACTGAAACAGAGCGCGTGCAAACTGTCCTTACATGCATTTACATACTGCAGGTTTTGGTCAAAAGGCTGGTGGTGAAATGTATAATGGACAGGAATCTTTCAAGAGTGTATTGAGAACTGTGTAAAACTGTACAATTGTGCACAAAGGGTTTGTTTTACTCTCATTTCCCATAGGAATAAAAAACATTCCCTTCTCGTGTGTGTGTGTGTGTGTGTGAGAGGAGGTGGAGGTCTGCAGGTTGGGAGATACTGTATGATAAACAGCAGTCCTGCATTGAGTCTCTAAATGCTCCTTTTCTTCACTGACACACCAGCAAACCTGCAGAAAACAGAAAATAAGGAAATTAACTAGCACTTTGTCACTGACAGAGCAAGTCTATATTTAGATGGATGGATGGATAGACAAACACAGATAGACCGGTACTGTTCTCAATGATATAAGGTAGTTTAATTCACAGTGAGTATAAATAGAACAAGTAGTGTCTGCAGTATTAAAAGTCTAATGTGTATTGAATAGCATCATAACCATACCAGATTATGATATATTGCACTCTGTGCATCCACAGAATAATATACAGTCATATCAGAATATTATTACCACTCCTGGTTTGGAATGAACTTGGGCATCACGGGTGCCACATGGTTTACTGCATGTATAAATAAGTGAGCACGCTAGTCAGTTGTAGCAGAGCGTAAAACCATCTTCATGGACAAAGGAAGCGATGTTACTGATGTCTAAAAGGGCATGATAACAGTGTACCAGGTGAAGGGTGGCAGCATCTCAGAAACGGCTAACTTTGCCTGATGTTCTAGAGCTGCTGTAGTGAAGCTGTACAGAGGATGAACTTCAGGTACATCGAGTACAATCCAATGGAATAACAGTGGTGCCACACAGGCCATTGATGCCAGAGGGGAACGACAATAACGGTGAGTGTTACAGAGCAATCGACACACCACAGCGGACGAGTTAACCTCTATAATGAAAACAGGAGCAACAAGGAGAGTGTCAGGGCCTATGTTGCATGGTTAAATTGGTCATAATCTGATATGACTGCATAGTAGTCTGTATATTTTGATATGACTATCAGATAGTTCAGACAGCAGGAGACTGTGTCTATAGTAAGGAGACTGGTTGTACAGCCTTGTACAGAAAAATCTCACATGGAGTATACATTCAAGATTTTTGGACCTATTACATCAAAAATGATAAAAACGATACACAAATGTAAGATTCCTCACTTGACTGAACCTGTAAACCTCTTGTTGTGAAAATACACAGATGAAATATGGTCAGTTATGGTTCTAAAATCTGATTGGCTGAACCAAGTTGATGTAAATTGCTCAATACTCATGTATAATGATGCTAAACACTAGGGATGCACCGATACC
>BRDA01000917.1:23624-34534 GCA_036984385.1 Crenuchus spilurus | reverse complement strand
CTCAGTAGTACGGAACCACAGAATAAAAGTACATCAATGTGTGGTATAAAACACTCACATGCTTGTCTTAAATGTGTAATGACACACACACACACGCACACAGCTGACAGAGCTGTGAGTGGTTTTAATGTACTAGCTGCCGTTCCTGCACACACTCATCAATCGTGTCCCGCAGAGATCGATACAGACAGAAAATTAAAACAATCACACAGTGATTAAACACAGGAGCCCACTGCAGGCCCAGCGCAGGCCCAGCACGGGCTCAACGAAGTCCAAAGAAAAATCACCTGCCGTCCTGGGACACTTCGCACTGCAGCGCCTGCACTTGACAACCCTTTAAACACACACAAGCACACACACATAGCTTCTCAGGCTGTGACAGAATGTCCCCCAGAGGAGGGAATAAATCTTTTGAGTAAAGCGATGCTTGTTTAATATGACAGTGCGTTCCAGCTGACCAGCCCCAAGGCTGGACTTCACTGCAGGCAGTGAATTTAAAGCCAAGAGCCCCATAATCACGGTTTCCCCCCAAACTACTTCAACTGAGACCAATCACCTCCCCAAAGTCCCAACTATCTCACCTAACACGGGGGTTTGTTAACTGCTAATTCTACCAGTGAAATCACGCAGGTAATGGTACGCACCTCTGGATTAAATATTTATTACTGAGAATAGTTTCCAAAGTTAAAGGTGACACATTTCTTTGGCATTTCAAGCAAGATTTCTTGTTAATAATAATCTTTTATTGTTTCAAAATAACAAAAAAGTTATTTTTGGAGGATTTCTGCCCATCCTTCCTTGCTAAGGGTTCTAGCTTTGAAGGTTTTTGGGCCATTTTGGGTGCACTGCTCTTTTGAGGTCTGTCCACAGATCTCGTTTAGATGTTTAGGTCAGGGGACTGTGAGGGTCATAGCAAAATCTTCAACTTGTATCTCTGGAGTTACTGAATTGTGGAATTTTGGTGTGTTTAGGATCATTATCCTGTTGTAGAAGCCATCCTCTTTTAATTTAACAGAATCCATTCTTCCATCTACCAGTGAAAAGTTCCCTGTGCTGCTGCACAATGTATAATGAATATAAAACGAGTTTGAGTAAAGTTGTGAACACAAATGAACTTCTTCCCAATATTCTAAATATGATATGGCACTGAACCTTTAGACTTTTCAGTTGTAATTTATTGTATTAAATATTAGCCATTAACCAGGAAACATGTCAAATTTTAAACACTTAATAAAAGTATTTATATTAAAATAATAACATTATATAATAATAATAATAATAATAATAAACAACACTATAATATATATATATATATATATATAAAACAGTTTTCACTTTCTTGTCACGAGGCTAGAATATAATTATCCATGTAAATTTTTACATATCTGTACATACAGTATGTGCCCCCATCACACATACACAAACACACACACACACTGTCGCCCCACTCCACACACTTCTGCATTCTCATTTCTCTCACACCATCTGTATTGATTTGTTATCAGTTTTCTGGAGGTTGTAGATCATCGCTTTGCTGGGCAGTACAGAGTGTGTGTGTGTGTGTGTGTGTTTGTGTGTGTGTGTGTGTGTGTGTGTGTGGAGAGAGAGAGAGAGAGAGAGAGAGAGGAGGCTCCAGCAGTACAAATGGTGTTTTGATAAAAAATCACTTGTAAGTCAATAAATTTTTATTAAACGCTGCACTGACCTGATTGATGAAGATAAGTGTTGAAGCTGAGAGTGTGCACAACACCCGCTATTTATTGTGTGTGTGTGAGTGTGTGTGTGTGTGTGTGTGTGTTAGTTTATATGTTAGTATTTACAGCACATATTGCTTTGCGAGTTTGGAAACACTGTTCAGAACTTTGTAATCAATGTTTTCAATACTATACAAGCAGTACAGGATAAATATATAACCTGCTCATTTTCACATTAGTGATTGTCTGATTGGGTTTTTCAATGACTGATACTGATGCAGATACTTAGAGAGCAGGCTTGCCAATGGCTGAATACAGTTCATTATATTATAGAGCTATTATATGCTAAATATAAAATATAAAATAATTGTTGATGTGAGATAGAATAGGTTTATCAGTCATGTCTTCATTTCTTTGGTGAAACTGACAGCAGGGAGTGCTCTAACATTGTTCTAAATCAGGATGTGCATGTACAGTAAATGTGCCACTTTTTTGATCTCCAGCCTGATGAGCACAGGCTGACTGCTTAAAAATAATCAGCCAATTATCTAATCAACTTACAGGTTAATCACCATCACTGCTTTATATGGTTATATAATCACAAATTTGCAGGAGAATAATTGTTAAAATTAAAAATTCAATGCATAATAACATTTTTTAGACTTATTTTAAAACTAAAAATTAAAGAAATATGCAGTTACAGTATATTGTTTATTCTTGAATAACTTGTACCCTTGAAATACTGACTAAACATGTACAGTGATGATTTAACACTATTGTGCAGTGATCCCGCTCTACAGAGAGTAAAAATGACACTGTTAATAGTGTTAAATTTATAGTGTTCATTTGACACTGAATAGTGTTTATAAAGCTGTAAAATCTCACACTCAAAAGTGCTGTTTTGTGTTTAATCTTGTGGTTAATTCTCAAAATTTTACATGGTTAGTTTTTATTGTTTAAGTTAAAGTATTTATATATCTTTATATGTGTGCATTAAAATGAGTTGCATGTATAAGCAATAATAGTGGCATAACAATATAAATCTAACTTTTTACATTTATACTCAATTTGCTTGTCCTCAATAACACATTTATTTATAGAAATATATTTTTCCACATTTTCCAGCTAAATTATAATAATCATTCTGTTTATAATTATTGTTAGTGTGATTTTGCAGTATCACACAAGTCAGTGTAAGACATCATAAGATTAATAATACATAATTAATGTGTTTGTGTGTGTGTGTGTGTGTGGAATAACAGATGTCTAAGAGGTGACACAGCCACAACTGTTCAACATTAATGTCCTCCGACATGACCCATCTATACCCCCCTCAGTTTATTTATCATGTCCAGACTGAGGGTCCTGATCAATAGTTTTAATCTGGACTTAAACGTATTGACTCGGCCTACTGCCCAGCCATTCCCACACATTAACCCAGTCCATCAGAGTGTGGAACAAATGCACACACGCACACACGGACACACACACACACACACACACGCACACACGGACACACACACACACACACACACACAAGGTCTATCACTTCTCACCTGGGTGGGCTGTAGGTTAATACCCTGCCACTCTCTCAAACATCACAGCTTTTCTCTTTCTCTTAACCATTAGAAGTCAAAGTTGTAACCAAAACATTTAGTTATTTCCTCAGAATTACTCAGAACTGGACCCATTTCAACCCATTTGCATTCATGAATAACTAGTAGAGATGTTTTATTAGAAATTTATTCTGATGAAAATCTACTATTGGGTGTAGAGCCATTGTTTACAATTTGTTATGCTTTTGTCATTTATTAATATAAAAATCAGTCAATACAGAATATAATTGTAATCATATAACTCACTACGTAATTAAACATGTATTAGAATATAAAATTTTCAATACTTAAATTAATTCTACAACTTTCAATTTGACAAATTAGGTGCACTATTCCGAATTCTGAATGGAAGACAAATACAAATGAAAAAAAAAAAAAAAAACAGACATGCTGAGCTATAAAAATGTACAAAATGTGTATATATATATAAATATATAAAACATTAAAGACAGTTAATTTTTAACCAAAAATCAATGTGGTATTGAGTATCGTGTTACTCCACTTAGTAAAAATCAAAAGTACGTCAAAATTCTGGAACTGTGACAACCCTAATGTGCATTAACATACAGACCTCAAAGGGTTAATATGCTTCAGCAGGTGCATCACTGATTTACTTTTTTTATTTTTTAGATTATTCAGAGAAATGATCATAAGGATTGTTGACTGATATTGGCCAAACAATATTACAATGTATATTAAAAATGTCCAAAACTTGATCTATCAACATTGAAACATGCTCAAGTGCACAGTCATGAAGGTTAAATCCAGGTGACAGATACTGCATCTAATGAGAATACAACATATTTGATATTCTGATATTTTCTAAATAAGTGACTCCCTCTAGTGGCCACAAGCGAGAAAGACTATTATTACAAGCACAGATGTGGGGATATAAAGTGGACAAAGGCAAACACACACACACACACACACACACACACACACACACACACACACATATATACAAACCCAGTGGGGAATCCTAACTCATCTAAATATGCACTTTGAGTTAATTATCTACTAAACCGCCTGCAGCGCTCTATGATGGGAGACCTTTTATCACCATATTGACGTGCATGTGGCTGAAGGTCGTGCGGTTTCTGTCCAAACTGGGACTGGCTTCCGTCATACAGTGTGTGAGAGATTACAGACCACTGAATGTTCCCTCCAGCAATGGTTAATATGTCAGAAACATGGAGCAAAACTATGGGTCTATTCAGACCTCAATTTAAGCACGCCACAAATCATTTAGTGCTTCAGCAGACTGTGTTCATGAAGGAAACTTGGCAACCACTGCCTATAAAAGTCATTTCCACAACACTGAAGCAGGAAAGAGTGCTGCAGGCTCAGTACAGAGCTCATTAGGGTTTGGGTGTGTTATTGTGCAATAAGTGCTATTGTGCATAAGACTTTGAAAAAGATCAAAAAACTGTGACATCCTGGAGCATCGCTCCACCTTGTGGTCATAAACTCTAACTGAACATGCTGGGCAGTGTGAACAGGTATCCATCACGTCCAAATCAAATGTTTGCATAAAAGCCCTGTTTGCTGGGTTACCTCTAACTCCCTGGTTTAAATGTATCCTTCATGGCCTTATCTGATGATACTGTTTGCCAGCTCTGATGTGGTTTGGAGAAAAATGCCAAAATGGAACAGCGTCCTCGCAGTGGTACAGATAGACTGGTTTTGTGTAAATAGGTTCGCTCTAAACGCTTTAACTGAACTTTGTTGAGAAATAGTCATTTTATTCTGTTTAAATAGTTCTGTACAGTGTTCATTCTGCTGGGTATTACAATACAATGAATGTGCAGGTGCTCCAATACTTCCATATAGTGTATTTTTTATTAAATATCTATAATTAAACTATACATGTAACTGGTTTGGCACCAGCTATCACCAAGAGTTTAATAGAGAAACTGGCCAGCTCACTATAGTGGTCACAGGAATCAGGGGTTGTGAACTCAAGTCATTCTGTTCACTCTCCAAAATGGTGGTGAACTATATTGTGCTATCTGCATCCAAATTACACTCACCGTGAAGTTGTCCTCCGCCTTAAAATGGCTGTCTACGTACACACACACACGGTCAAAGTCCTTCATCTCAGTGCTGGACTCGATGGTCCTACAATAGGAGGAAAAGTGAGAGAGCAGGGGAAATAAACATCATTCATCAGCCGAGCAAAACATGCATAAACAGGGTCTCCGAACACGCCAGCCATTCTAACAGAGCTGACCATTAACTCTGTTAGCAGTTTTAATGACACACTAAAACATAAAGAAAATCATTAAATGTGAAATCATTAAAATGATTGTGCATGATTATGATTTTTGAGAAAGAAAAAAAAACAGGACATAGAATGTTCACACAGCAATAATCTGCACAATAATGTCACTTTATTTGAACTGATTTTTGGTACCATAACAATGCATTAAAGACAATGCATTGTCTTATTTTTAACTTTTTTCCCCACATATATCATTTTTTTGTGTTTATGTATTAAAAACTTCCATAATTAATTTTTACATGAGCACTGTCTACTCCTCTTTATCCCTTACAACACTGTATTGTTACTGTGTCCTTAAGACTGTACTGTACCTGAATCGTAATGCAGTTGTGGACGAAACACTCCTTAAGAATTAAATGCGAATGGGCGGAGCTAAACTGCTGCAGGCTGAATATGCAGATTTACAGTGCAACATCAAAAAGTGAAAGTTTATTAGAGTTCATAGTTTAAAAAGGTAAATTGTCTTGGCTTTTATATTAATTATATATAAAGTGACATTTTCAGACTTATATATTTTAATGTTGATCAGTATGGTTTATGGTTGAAAGAAATTCACAATCTTATTTAATTCACAATATTTCTAGTAAATTAAATAAAAAAGGACTGTTGCGTGACTGAAACACTGACACAATGTTTATATAACTACATCAAACTCTTTATTTAAAAACGTATGGGGCTTTTACAATACTAACATTAAGCACCTAAATATTTAGCTTTAGTTTAAATATTTAGTTTAGTAAATATTTAGTCTAACTAAATATTGTGATACCTTTGTTAAAATTAAAAACTAAAACTGTGTGTGCTCATTAGCTCAACAATGCTGATATGAGGGTGAGTCAGAAATGATCCTCACTCTGGCTGTAGAATTGATTTTAATCAGATTTCAGAAAAGACAAATTAATTATTATTATTATTATTATTATTATTATTAGATGATGTTATTTTTCCACTTAAAGTAACAAAAATGTATTTCTTTAAAAACTATTTGTAATTAATTTTAACAGAATATCTTTAGAGGTACATAAGTACAAACATAAGTTAGAGGTACCCCGTCCCCCGTCCCAGCCCCGCCTTGTTCTTGTCATGTGCCCGTTTGTTTACGTTTCCCCATGTGCCATCTCTGTCAGTGTACACTATTTGTTTACATCCACATCATATATCATGTCCCCGCCCTCGTCAAGTCGTCCTGTCTGGTTAATGTTCAGTACCTCTCTCGTCTGATCCCACAGCCCTGTCTGTTCATTCCCCCTTTGATTAAGTGTGTTATTTAAGCTTCTTTATGTGTCTGAGTCCATCATCAGTCATGAATTTTTAGTCAGTAATGGTATATGTTCTTGAAGGTCCATATATGTCTATGTTTGTGATAGTCTACTGTGTTAGGTTCATTTCCACGTATATTTTTTGCTTGTAAGCCTCAGTTTTGTGAAAAAAGCTAAAACCCACCTCTGCATCCTGACTCCTCCACACACCCCCACGCAACGTTACACAGAGTTTATATAAGACAATGTTAATGTCCAGTCACTGATGATAAATACTGAACAATATTGAACTTCTGTATAGTTTGTGTAAACTCACAGTGCAGCTACAGTCTATGAGAAAGTTTTTTAAGGACTAAAAATCAGTCCTGCTTTGTTAACAACTAGTTAAGTACACTTTGTTACTTGCCACCTCTGCATAAAAGTACTTTATATCAATGCCCAGCCTGGATGTAATCATTAATTCAGTTATCACTTTGGCAACTAATGTCATAATAGGACATTTTCATACAGTTTAATCACTACTCTGGATAAATTATGCTCATAGCTAATTCACTGGTGAAAGAACGAGTCATGAGTTTGAAGCTAGTAGAAAACATCTGCTACTGACATCATCCAACATCTTTCAAAACCTAGTTGCCTAGAAACAAGCCAGCATACTGACCTCATGCTTTGACCACTCCCTTTATTTAAAGATGCTGAAAATGCAAATAGTGCCTTAATACTTGGCAGCTCATAACAGTAGAACTGACTACAGTCCTGTATATATAAACTAGTTATAGTTACTACTAATTCTGTTTGTTCTTTCTGATTTAGATAACTTATTATTCTAAAAATGACTTAAATATGTCTTTCACATCAAAACAAAACAGAAAAACATTTTAGAATATCATGGATTATACTCACTGTCCACTTTATCAGCTTCACTGATCATACAGGAGCACTGTGTAGTTCTTCACTGATCAGGACCAGGAGCAGCTGTTATTTGGGTGGTTTGTTAGTGTGTGTTGTGCTGGTATGAGTGGATAAGACACAGCAGAGCTGCTGATGTTTTCAAACACCTCAGTGTCACTACTAGAGTGAAACTAGTGCACCAACCAGAAATATCCAGTCAACGGTGTCCTGTGAGCACCAGTGAAGAACTAGAGGACCAAAACAAACTGTGCAGCAACAGATGAGCTGCATCTGCAAGGTGGACCAACAAGGCAGCTGTGTCTAACAGAGTGAACAGAGAGCTAACACAGTGTTTAAAACCTCTGCTGTGTCTGATCTACACACATCTACGCCACCACGTCACTGTCACTGCAGTGCTGAGAATGATCCACCAAATAATATCTGCTCTGTGGGGTCCTGATCATTAAAGAACAGGTGAAAGGAGGATAATAAAGTACACAGAGAAACAGATGAACTACAGTCTGTAACTGTAGAACTACAAAGTGCTCCTGTATGATCAGTGGAGCTGATAACATAAACTGTGAGTGTAGATACAAAGTTTGTGGTACCTAATGGTCAGTGAGTATATATGTGTTAATTTATTACTTTATATCTAATTATTTTAAAATGTAGAAAAGTGCCATAAGCTCTGAAAAAGTTTTCAATGCATGTTTAATACCAGAAGAAGTTCTCAGCGTGGGCCATGTTGACCATGTAGTCTTTCCCCCCGACCTCCTGGAAGTGCAGGGCAATGAAGCGGGGTTTGTGTGTGTGCACAGTCTGTCAGAGCACAAATCATATTCGTTAATAAAAAAGTAATCATCTCGATTTATTCATACATATGACGCTAACATGGCTGCAGATAAACAGAAGAAATTATCCTAATACAGTGGTAACCCTACTTACGAGTTTAATCCGTGCAGGAGCCGAGCTCGTTAGCTGGTTTGCTCGTTAGCTGGATGCATTTTCCCCATAAGAATACATGTAAAACTGATTAATCTGTGTCAGCTGGCCAATATACAGTATACTTTAATATGCTAAATAATGTGTTTATATGGGTTTTTAAAACATAAACGTGACGACGACGGCGCTCGTGTAGGCTGGCGGCTAAGGAGGACAGGAGGACGGGCGTACGTGTATCACATGGTTACACTTATCATATGAAAAGTAAAAGTAAAATGTATCTAACTTTCTTCTAACTTTCTAACTATTTTTTGCTTTCTTTGCGTCACTTTCACTAGCACTTTCACTTTCACTGGACAGAGGTCAAAGGTAATGACTGACCTCTTCTTCTACGCTAGCATCTAGGGGATGCTACGACCACAGCGCCCCTAGCGGTTGGCATACTTGAACTAATTTACGCTACTCGTTACTTGGAATTTTACTCGTTACCTGGAACAAAAATATTCCGAGATCTTGACTCGTTACCTGGAATACTCGTTAGTAGGGATGCTTGTAAGTAGGGTTACCACTGTATACTAATCCTGCACTGTAATGGTTCAAATTACTCATTTGTAGTGATCTGTTCTCGAAGCAGGTCGTACACTGATAGTTTCAGTGTATAATTTATCACATTTCATTTATTAACAAGTTATTTTTCTCAAGCAAGCAGGTATACACAATATAATTAAGAATACAACAAATACAGTCATATCAGAGTATTATGACCCAGACGTAACAGTGTTAGCTCAGTGCTGATGCTACTGTGTCATTACTGAGCTTAACTGGTCTACTGTGGTGCTTTGATTGCTCTGTACTCTTCACTAGAGTCGTTGTTCCCTTCTGGTATCAGTGGCCTGTGGGGCACCACTGTTATACTGTTGGGCACTCAGTGTACTAGAAGTCCATTCTCAGTCCAGCTTCACTAAAGCATCCAAGTTCATAGTTTTTGAGATGCTAACACCCTTCACCTGGTACTCTATTTTCTGCCCTTTTAGACACCAGTCACATCACATCCTCTACCCATGATGATGGTTTTACACTCTGCTACAGCTGACTGGTGTGCTCACTTATTTATACATGCAGTAAACCCTGTCACATGACATCTGTGACGTCCCAGACAAAGTTCATTCCAAACCCAGAGTGGTCATAATGTTTCTGATGTGACTGTGTATATTACTGTACTGTATATAATAGTGCCCTGACCAACAATTGGAGCTAATACTAGGCTCGCAGTGCTCTCTGATTGGACTGTGAAGCACATGTCAAGTAAATCCAATCAAACATGATTTTCCTAGCTGTTTAATAGCTGTTTATTTCTATAATGATCTAATTTTACATCTTGTTTATTTAATATAAGTTAGTAAGACTAATATAAGTTTGATCGTCACTGATTTTTGATGACTAATATTTTGTATCTGCCTGAATAAAAATCCTTAGAAAATAAAACAACAAACTACTCAAATTTTTCATGACAACTGATTTTGAACTGTATTGTACTATCTTTCTTTGATCTCTGTTTGCATGTCCAATATCCTCTATATAAAAGCTGTGATTGAAAGACTTTGACTGAGAGTGTATTGCTAGTCATAAACGTAACTAAAGCCATAATGTTAAACAGCGCTATTAAATGATCACTGCTGCCAAACTCACCGTGAAGAACTCCCGGAGCCAGTCACTCTCGATTTCACCAACCTGAGGACGAGAGAGTCTGATTTTAGTCTCACAGCACTTCTGCAATGTGGCAGTTTGATCCTCAGTCCAGTCCCATAAATGTCTTCAGTCAGATATTAGCCCAGTGGGACATAACCACAGCCTCAGTCACAAACAGGGACACCAGCTGTAGAACATTAGCACTGACACTGAGCATGTTCAGCTAAATATGCGCTACAACGCGCTCAACTTTTGTTCAGAATCAGCTTCTTATCACTGGTAACGACGCGGCTTTCCTCTCACTCATTCCCGCAGCTTCACAGTGCTTTAAACAGGGTGGACGCTCAGCGTCCACAGACTTCAATGGTAAAGCAAAGCGTGCAGCGAAACGAGACCAGTCATTGGATGAATCCTGGGCTTTGTCCCGCCCATCGGACGCTCAGCGTCTCTGGGGGTCTATGGGGCAGTGGGCAGGCCTCGGCTGGCCCGGACGCTCAGCTTCTGCATGATGATTGGATGATCTGTCTGAGGCTGAATC
>BRDA01000917.1:0-17529 GCA_036984385.1 Crenuchus spilurus | reverse complement strand
TTAAGTGGTTGAGTAATAAAAAACAAGTCTATTGAAAAAAGGGTGTCCATATTTACTGCAGCTTTCACATTTTCAAATATTCTTCTAACTTGTCTTGTTCAGATACAAATTAATGTACATGTAAAAGATTAAGTTTTACATACCAAGTGTTCCCCTTTTATTTATAGTTGTGCCAACTCATTATTTTCGCTTACAAAAGTTAGATAATAAGACAAATGGCAAAACAGTTAAATAACATGTAACCTGTGTTTTATTACACCTTTTTGCAATCAAGTGTTTGCAAGCAGCATGAAAAAGACCACCAATTAAGTTGGCACAACTAACTTAAAATTTGAAGTTTATATCAATGGGAAAGATACCTTAACTGAACAAGATATAGTACGTTGGCTCAACTTTTTTAAAATTAGAAACCCTTGTATGTAAAACTTAAAATTTGAAGTTTATATACCTGTGGGAAAAAAGTTATCTGAACAAAAAATAATGAGTTGGTGAATTTCTTTAAAACTTAAAAGTTTGAGTTGGGATCAAAAGTCGAAAAATTGAGTGTAATAAGTTGACTTGAAATTTTGAGATTTCTCAACTTTTTTTTTTTTTTTTTACAGTGCAGCATTATGAATATAGTCATGAGTTCATAGATACACCACTAAATATTAGTCCTTGCTGATTATGTCTTCACAATTAACCACAACACCAATACATCAAGCTATTGTATACCAGCACCTGTCCTGTCAGTTCAGATGAACCTTGCTTTCATTAACAACTTGAACAACCTGTCAGTAAAATAAAAGGGCAATAATACATTGCAGTTTGTGCCAAGATGGATCAAAGGCCATGTTGAATAATACATGCACAGACAACAAAAAGAAAAGTCGTACAAAGCCATACTGAACATGAGAACAGAAGATGTTTGTAGATTAACTTGGCAACATGAGCCTTCTCACTTTTATCATAAATGTTGGCTTTGAATAGTCTCGAGTCATGCCCATGTCACATACGTCAAACAACTTACAGGCATGTCTCAAGACAAAAGCAGTCAAAACCTGTTTCTGAACATGTACATACAGAAGAACTGTTCTCAGGAATTCATTAGAACAGTGTGGTTTAATAACACAGTGCATCATAAACTTGGAATATTGTGAAAAGTTCACTGTTTGAATTAATTTCATTCATTTCAATACAATTGTTTTATTTTCAATACACAAAAACTGACATTTCAAGGTCCACGCTTCAACAGCCTGAAACCCCCCCCTACCCCGACCTCCCCGTTCTGGACTACCCTGTCACGCTTGATACTCCTACAGCTTGCCCTGCTCTCTCTCTGCCTGGACTACACTGTCACACTCCCCGCTCCAACCACCTGCACAGGCTCTCTATCTTTCACTTGGACTCCATCTCCCATCAGCCCTCGCTCATTCTGTTCCGTCCCTCTATAATCCTTTTGCACTTGTTGAACTACACTACCCACAATTCCCTAAGGAATCTAATCACTAATCACGCTTCCCCGTCTCAGCTGTTCTCAAGTTACTTCTCATTAGCTCCTTTATAAAACCTTAATTCAGTGATTCATGAAGTATAGCCAACCTTCCATTGCCTTAGAGCCTTCTCTCTGGTTTTGCCTTAGCCCTGTTTAGCCCTTAGTCCTGTTGAGTATCCTAGTCTTGTTTAGCCTTTGACTTTATCAATACGTTATCAATATAATATGTAATAATTATGCCCAGCCAAGCTATGATGTCAGCACTCATCAGCACTCAAAACCTTCAATCATTAAAACCACTTTTACACCAAAAACGTTTCAGGATGTTCTTTTAACAGCACTTTAGATCATTATTTGATCATGATAAAATCCACCATTACCGTTTCATCAGATACTCAGTCTTCTATGTTAGAAGGATGAGGTAGGACAGTGTCACTGCTTTTTAGCTCAGTTGTGTTGTCTCCCATAAGTTGTTGATAGTGACATAGACATTAGCGCAGCTCTTTACTCTCTACTGGACGTCATGGGATGCAGGAATTTTATGGATGTGAATTTACCTGCATTAGTGCTATAACACTTAAACAAGATAACCTTCATTTAAAAAGACATACTCTAGTTTTAAAATGCCTGCACATCTTATTCCATTGATTAATAGTGCTTACTGAGGTGGTTTATGGACTAATATCTCTCGCTGTAGGGTTTAATAGTGTCTATTGAGGCTCTTAATGAACTATTCTCCTATTCTGTTGTTTAATAGTGTTTATTGAGGTTGTTTATGTGTTATTATCTCATATTCTAATCTCTCTTATTCTAGTGATTAATAGTGTTTATTGAGGTTGTTTATGGACTAAAATCTCATATTCTAGTGATTAATAGTGTTTATTGAGGTTGATTATGGACTAATATCTCCTATTCTAGTGATTAATAGAGTTTTAAGGTCGTTTATGAACTAATATCTCCTATTCTAGTGATTAATAGTGTTTATTGAGGTTGTTTATGGGCTAATATCTCTTTTTCTAGTGATTAATAGTGTTTATTGAGGTTGATTATGGACTAATATCTCATATTCTAGTGATTAATAGAGTTTTAAGGTCGTTTATGAACTAATATCTCCTATTCTAGTGATTAATAGTGTTTTTTGAGGTTGTTTATAAACTAATATCTCCTATTCTAGTGATTAATAGTGTTTATTGAGGTTGTTTATGGGCTAATATCTCTTATTATAGTGATTAATAGTGTTTATTGAGGTTGTTTATAGACTAATATCTCCTATTCTAGTGATTAATAGTGTTTATTGAGGTTGTTTATGAACTAATATCTCCTATTCTAGTGATTAATAGTGTTTTTTGAGGTTGTTTATAGACTACTATCTCATATTCTAGTGATTAATAGTGTTTATTGAGGTTGTTTATGGGCTAATATCTCTTATTCTAGTGAGTAATAGTGTTTATTGAGGTTGTTTATAGACTAATATCTCCTATTCTAGTGATTAATAGTGTTTATTGAGGTTGTTTATAGACTAATATCTCCTATTCTAGTGATTAATAGTGTTTATTGAGGTTGTTTATGGGCTAATATCTCTTATTCTAGTGATTAAAAGTGTTTATTGAGGTTGTTTATGAACTAATATCTCATATTCTAGTGATTAATAGAGTTTTAAGGTCGTTTATGAACTAATATCTCCTTTTCTGTATGTACACAAAACTTATATGTAATATGACACCTTGTACAATATATGTGCTAAATATCTATGGGAGAGAAAACAGCTGTACTAAAGTCTATAAAGTCTATATGCAGTGTCACCCCAAAATTTAAGCAGTAATGTATTTTAACATATTGCAATAGAAAGTTTCTGAACTGCTGTTTGTAAAATGTAGCCCTATGTATGTACACTCAATATGCTGCCTTCACTGCTCTGCTATGAACATTCATTATAGTTAAAAGTCCTACCTTCATCAGTGCAGACAGGACCTGCCATATTAGGTGAGTTTGGCTTTGCATAGTGGATTTGCATAGGTGGGCAAGGTGAGCTGCTGCGTGGGCAGGCTGTGCATAACATTGCTTAGCAAAGACAACAAGGCCGAAAGAGAGGATGGCCTGCTAACTATCTGGCAACCATGTTCAAGACTGAATAGAAATACAGAACAGAAAAAATCTGAATCGAAATACAGAAGCTTAGCCTTTACCTTACTAATATGATATTAGCTTGCCAGCAGTGTTAGTAAAAGGTTGTTTATATATATATATATGTTTCATATGAGTTAGAAAGTTAGCTTAGTTCATTCTCACCAGCTAGATAATCTGTGAGCTAAATTTTACCTTCTGCCTAGAACCTTGTAAACTAGCTTAGCTCGTTCTCACTAGCTAGCTGCAAATAACCTATGAGCTAAATTTAGCCTGCTTGATAGAACCTTATAAAGTACATCCAATCAAACATGCTCCCTCCAATATCTCACTGTTAACAGTTCAATATAAAAAAAACTATACAATGCTGAGGTGGATTCACCCAATTGGCTGCATTCAATTGCATAAAGTTTAAATCTGCACAACTGGCTAGTCAAAAGGAGGTTGTGCAAAATGCAGTAATATAATGACAGCACTATTACTGTAGTAATTTAAAGTAACATAATGTTGTTTTAAAGTACAGTGACAATACCAATTTGGATAGATGGATGGATCGATATATGTTTCATATTCAATAGATAATTACATAAGTCACGTCCACAGAGCAGTCCTATGGTAAGGATGGCACGTACTGGTAAAGTTTAACAGCTTTGCAGAGTAAGCTACAGTGTGGTTAACTAAAGCGCAACCAAGTGCTACATAACTTTTTTTTTATCAGTTTACACTCCACTCCACCACAAGCTCAAATAATGCAAAAGCAACAAACTGCCAGTTGCATCATACAAGTATTTTACATAATACAAACTTGTAAAAAAAAGACAAATCCAGTGTTTACTGAATATCATTGAAACTCTGTTCAACTTTTCTTTGGCAGGAATTTACTCAGTTCGGTATAACATCATTAAAAGGAATGCATGTGTTCTTAAATATAAAAGTGCAGCTAAACAATGAAAATATTAACTTTTAGCAATTCGACTGCATTTGTTCATGACTCTGTATTATCAGAAACACTAGCAAACCTTCTGTATGTAGGTCATTCATTAAATCTGTACAGAAAAAGAAAAAACTTCAGAGGTTTGGTGATGAACAGATGATACTTTGGGCAAACTAAGCACCCAGAGAAATACTCATAGCTTTAGCTAGAAGCCACCATATTAGACTCAAAAAAGATAGGAGGACAGCAAGTAGAGCACAGGAGGGAAAAACAAACAAAAATGTTCTGCAAATGGGATTTGACCCTACTTACTGAGACTGGACTTTACAATAGCCCTAAACAATATAAACTAGAGGTAAGGTGTGCTGATCCACATGCAGCAGTTTAACCTTGGCCAAACACACACATAAGGTCAAGTGAGGATGAGCCTTGAAAAATGTGCAGGCCACTGAGGAATCTGAAAATGAGGCAGTCTTCCCACCACGTTTGTAGAATTATGGAGAAACCTGCCAGGAAGTATAGGTTTTACAGGCAAATAACTCACAGCCAACACACACACACACACACACACACACACACACACACATACACACACACACACACACACACACACACACAGACACTCACACACAGACAGACACTCATACACAGACAGAAAATTCAGGAATGGACTCCGAGGACAAAAAAATTCCCTGGCTACAGATTGTTGAAGTGCTAGAAGTTATTAAAACAGAGCTAAAATCCATAGAAAAAATATCACAGGTTCTGGCAGAGTCTGCCCTGCACAGGCAAAGTCAATGACTATGCCAGAAGCACAGCAGGTGAAGCCTTTAAATAAACCAGTCACAGCTGCAAGCAATATCAGCTGATAACCAGTCTTAGCAAATCAGGAAAGGAGGGGGTGGCAGCATCTTACAAGCAACATACTACAGAAACCACAATGACTGCTAGATAACTGTTACAAAGCTGTTATACCAGTCTTGATGGATAGACTGACTCAATTTCAGTGAGGACAGGCAGGCTAACAATCTAAAATATATAAGCAGTTACTTCATCCAGCATCTATTAACAAACTGAATTCTATTAACAAAGTGAATTAGACTTGAATCTTTTCCGTTTGATGTGGAGCGGTGTGGTCAGCTATAAAATAGAATGGCTAGTACTGTCACATTTATTTTAGCTACTGATTAATTGCCATATAAATAATCCATTTAAATGCATTTCTGGAAAGTGTGTCTGAACATCTGCCATAGTTATATGATAAACATTTTGAACACTCTCTCTCCATGGTTGTACCATTGTGTTTGCTCAAGTTTCTGTAAACACAGTCAAGCTGTCCTGCTTTCCTTTGGTCAAGACGCAGTAGCTCCATATTGACCAAAGACACAGCTTGATCTCAAACAAACATACTCACTGTTGACCTCCTTGGCTTTAGTAACACCTCCAATTACATTTGTTTTCATAAAATCCACCATGTTTCTCTTAATTTTGTTTTCCTTTATTTATGGATATATCCTTTATTAATATTATCCTTTATGATAATATTGTGATAATAACTATGGGAAATAACTGGTGTCAGCTTATCTCAAATAATTGTAATGATTTAAAGTAGCCTAACTGCAATTAACAAAAAAAAAAAAAAATTTGGGACGCAGCAAATACTCAGCAACAGAAATTATTGACAGCAAAAAAGACACTTTAGGTGTATAAGTGAAAAGACTGAATAATTTATACTGAACAATGAGGTTTTTAATGACAGTTACCTTTTTGTGGACATTCAGAATTCTGCTTTACCTCACCAACAAAACACAGTGTTAGGAACCTGCAGTGTTAGGAACCCTCTCAAAATTACTGAAAGAAAAGTAATTGTTTCAGTGTCTGTAGCCAATGACACTCATTAAACACACAAAACATCCATGTGACTTTCATCATTTTGTTTAACCTTTTATTAAATATTAGTAATAATGTAACATACATGCATATTTATAGATATTCATATATTATGTTGTTTTATATACATATATAAAGGAATAATCAGTTAAACTCATGTTATAAAACCTAATGATGTCAAACCAAAGAACAGACATTCATACCCAACTAAACTATACTTATTTTAAGAAATAGTATAGTTACTAATTTTATAATGATTTATAGAAACAAAGAACTATTCTGCCAAACGTTTCATTTTGTTTGGTTCCGGACAAACACTTTCATTTTGGTGCATCCCTAATATTTTTATTTTTTATGTAATAATCGTGACAGACATACATATGGGTAAGATGTATGGCAGTGGATCACCAGTTTCCCATTAACTCTCTAGGCTGTAGGGTACAGTTGCACAGTTTAGACAATCCTGGATGAGAATAAATTGCTAACTTAAAGACTAAAATGAACCTCAGTATAAAAAAAAAAATGTATTAAAAAAAAAAACCTCCACAAAGTCCACAAATATACTTCGTAGACGTTAATGACAATAATCTGAAAATACTGTCAGGCTGAGGCAAAATGGTATCAGACAAACACAGATTGATAAATGAGGTTTAGTAAATAAAAAGGGGTAATCCAAGAAACAAAAGTCGATACACAGTCCAAGTTCCCTAACCAGGTATGGCATACACAGAAGACAAAGTGCAGAAACTAGCAACAGTCAGAATACAAGTGAGGGGTTGAAACTAAAACAAGATAAATACAAAAGAGCTATGGCTAAGGCTACACTAAGGCTATGCTAACCGGCTAAAAGCTACACTAGAGAACAGGCTAAAAGCTAGTGATGTCAAACTCGAAATGCGGAATCGAACTGAATCGATTCGCTTGAATCACGGTGTTCCGAAACACTGTTTCGAAGTCCGTATCAAAAGGGGAAAGCCACGTGACTGTTCCAAAATCGGGTTTCGTTATGTCACACAGTTTCGATACATTTCGAATCTTTTCGCGTTTCAGTCTGTATTTAAGTTCAAGCAGCTGGTCTGAGATCAGAATGTTTGGTCTCCCAAATGCTTCTAAATTCATCTGATCTCTGATCTCAGAACTGTGCTTGCTTTCACATGACACATGACAACATTGCCACACCCTCAAACACTTTAAAAGAGATGCAAAAAATTGTGACTGTTTTTTGTGAAGAAGAAAATAACACGTTAAATTTCCTTATTTAAACACCATACTTTATACAATTAGTCAAAGCATTTGCGAAATGGAAGGATCTCGAAAAAGACCAAGGTCTGCTGTTTGGGATCATTTTGAACTTGAAGGCAAACAAGTAAAGTGCTTGATCTGCCAACAGCATCGAGCTTACTATAATAATACCACAACTATGTGGCGACACCTCCGTTCCATAAAAAACACATTACTTCTGTTTCTGTTAAGAAATAGTTGTGGATTTAGGCCCTGGTTGCCCACTAGATGTCACTGTGGCGTGTGATGATTCAAACGTCTCACAAGATCGAATAATTTTCCAAATCAATTGGTTAATTTGATTCGATCTCCCAAAAGCCCCACTTTTGCCATCACTACTAAAAGCTACACTAGAGAACAGGCTAGGGTTTTAGCAAGATCAGAGTCTAAGACGGAAGGAAAATCAAAAATCAGGAAAACATACGATAGAAACGCTCGGAATGTATCGGCAAATACAATACTTGGCAAAGGAATAAACTGAGAGAGCCGGCTTTATAGGGGAGTAAATGAAGTATGAGAGGTTTCAGCTGATACAGAGGTCACATGACTGAAGGGGTCCTAAAGGGATTCTGGGTAATGGAGTTCTGGGAGGCATGAGGAAACTACGGATGAGCGACAAGGAAGGACAGGATTTACAAGGGATGATGGGAAATTGAGTTCAGGGGACAAGAGCTGGGAGCATGACAAATACTTAAGAAAGTTTAGTAAAACTAGTTTTACTAGTTTTACTAATTTTACTGAAATAATTTTAGATAAATATTTTACAATTTTATGCTGCAGTATTCTCTGAAAAATCCTGATGTACTGTAACTTTACTGATATGACTGCCAGTACTCAACTGTCAAGCTGCTTAATGAAATAAATGGCAGAAGCCCTTAGTGTTATAATGGTAATAATGGTACAGTAATATAAATATTGTAACACCAGGTTGCCCATCATTTTCTGCATATTGGTTTCTACTGTTGTTCTCCTTTTATTTTGTCTTTTATAACATGTTATACTTGCTGGGTCTGGACACAGGTTACATGTTAGTATAATAATGAATGTAGAGATACAGTTACTAGTGAGAACTTAAAGTAATTTGATGCAAATTTGGGTTAATATTCAGTTCTAGTGTTTGTCAGCAATATTAGCCTGCAGTTCCAGTTCTAAACTGAAGAAAAAATTCAAACAACTTGGTTAATTGATCACATTTGGTGTAAATGGAAAAATAGGTAAATAGGACTTCTGACTGAACCAGTCCATTAAACTGAGGATGCTTAACATTGCTAATACAGTGGAACCTCGATTATAATTTGCTCTGGTTAACTTTTTTCTGAGAAATTTTGCACCAGTTATTGTTCTTCCGCCCAGTTTTCATTGGCGTGCCCACATGACTCAAAACTAATTCATAATGGTCATGAAACCAAAGCATCCACCAATTCTGGCTTTGTTTCTCATTTTTTCTCTAAAACAATGTTCTCTAAAACAGTGTAAACCCATAACAGTGATGTTAAATGTTCATTTATCCATTTCATTAGTCTTTTGTATTTATGTCTCATTGTGTTCTGTATGTAAAACTATAGTTATTCTATAAAAATTTAATTTTTTATATATTTTGGAGTGTCTGGAATGGATTAATTGGATTTACATTATTTTTTAATGGGAAATATTGCTTCAGTTATCATTCATTTTGGTTATCATCAGGGACTTTAGAACAGATTAATGATGAAAACCAAGGTTCCACTTTACTGATATAATCATGGTTTATATTATTAAACAATACAGATTAGCTCTTTTGCTAGTTTGGATTATTATATTTTGAAATATCTGAAATGAACTCAGACACACACACACACACATAAAGACCAGTCTGTGCACTCATTCTCCTCACTTCCCTGATAGAGTGGAAGGGCAGGGCAATGGAAACTTTCTTCATCTCCCATCAGAATTTCCTAAATATGCAACGCATCATTTCCTATCGTTGGGCCTGGATCCAAAGAGCTGACATTTACTTTAAATGCTTTTAAAATGTCTTTCATCTCAGCGTCAACTGAACACGTTCATGGGAAAGAGGCACAGTCTAAGAAAAGATGTTTTGGTATCTGTTGGAACTTGTTTTATAAAAGTATCAGTCTGAAGGTTGCGATTCAACTGTACAAAATGTGCAAGGCTGTAATTGATAATATCCAATGACGCAGGCACTCATTCTTGGCTGTAATAGAGATCTTGGGGTATATTCAAGCACACAAGTCCAAAAATACGATTTTGTTTATTGTATATTCTACTGTGTAAATAGTTACTACAGTCATTCTGTGCAGTCTAGGTATGTAAAATCATTGGACAAACAAATCAAATCACACTGAAATGACTGATTTCATGAAATACTGAATAATTTCCCAAAGAACTATAATTAAACTGATTCACTGTGAAGTTATTATAAAAATGTTTTCATTACCACAGATGTAGCTGATCAGCCAAAACTGAAACTTTGAGTTTAATTGTTAACAAATAACTAAATGGCCCATTTGTTTCCATCAAAATACATCAACAGAACTTCTCTCAATCCACTCAAACTGTATGCAGATTTTACCAAAGTTCTTATAGACTATTTGATGTGTTTTAGGACACTGTATGACGTACTGTGAACTTTAAAAATAAATAAAACAGCAGCCTGGTTGATAGAAGACTGATCTTTGATTAGATTAATCTGCGTTCATGGCAGTCTTCCTCACTAAAACTGAAAGCTCAGCACTTCATACTCAGTTGTCCAAGATGGCAGATGCAGCATTCAGCTACACAAGTTTTTGATATTTTTTTAAGTCCTAAACTACAAAAATTAAGTTTTTAAGTATTTAAATTAAGTATTTTAGAAAAGCAAACTGGGGTATTTAGGTGACTATTATGACTTAGTATTTGTTAGCAATGTTAGCATTGCAGCTCCAGTTTTAAACATGTTTTGACTGTACGTCCTGATCAACTACATCTGCAGTCATTTTGAGTGAGCCATTTTTTAAAGATTTACACCACTAACAAATGACAATGTGAAGAAGCATTTGGACAAAGTGAGTTTAAATAAAGTACTCGTTCTAACGTACTGGCATGCCGCGGTGCATTTTAAGGAGCTGAATCAGAAATTCACTTCACAATGACTTGTGTATGTAAACTGTAATGAAAGATAGACACCACATCTTCTTGATCTAAGTGAACACCCTTTGCTAAAATGCTTATTGCGCAACAAAAGCGAGCGCTGACGCAATCCAGAAGCCTGACCTTCAAAGAGAGGCTTCTACAGTAGGGCTGCACAATAAGTGATGAATTATGTCACAAAACACTTCTCCGAGTATATTGTGAGCAGCACAGCACATTTAGAGCACTGAATAACTGCATATCATAAAGGATTTACAGCAATGACATAAATTGCAATGAAATGCATTATAACGTAGCTGATGGAATGTCAGCTGATCCTGTTTAACTGCTTAACAAATGCTTAACTGTCCAAACCTCATTAAACCTAAATTTCTTCAAGTGGTGTTAAGTAATATTTTGCCACATTGGCTGCTGTTATTGGACCTCATTCACCAAACATTCTTAAGAAGAAAAAGCACACTTGGCACCATGATCGCTGGTTTGATCCACTGAACCGATAGGACCCAACTGAAGTGCTCTTGAGCAAGGCACCTAACCTCCAACTGCTTCCCGGGTACCATTGGTAGGGCTGGCTGATCACCACTTTGGGCAAGTGTGCTCACTGTCCGAAACGTTTGTGTTTCACTGGGATAAATGCAGATATCACATTCCTGTGGATTATATGCCACGTTCATTTGTGCAAAAACAACTGCATAATGAGTGTTCTTCAGTTCTCCAGTTGAGTAATATTACAGAACGTTTAAATGTAAGAACAAACTTAGGAAGTTGGTGAATTTACCAAAGTCTTTACTGAAGCAGTAACAGTAACAGTGCAATACATATTATAGCAGTAAAATGAAGATCACTTCATTGACTTTTCCCCCACAATTACAGATAGCAAATCAGATATCTCTGCACATCGGCCTGATCTGAAAAGCCAGCAAGACAGACACGAGAAACCCCACCATTTTTGGAAGTTTGTTTTTACAGGCAACACGTCACTGTTGACCTATTAGAAAAAGTAGACAGGAGAGGTTGAAATCCTCTGGGGAAAGATATCCATCTGTTTATAGTCACAATGGACCAAAACAGGCGCTCGCTCTGTGCCAAATATGGCAACGGGAAATCAGCTTCCATGGCCAAATTTCCACTGGTGCACGACTACAGCCACCATTCCTACATACACTAAAAGCAATGCCCTGAACAAAACGATGAAAATAACTCTAATATGAATATAGCAAAATCTGTCATCTCTGGCCAACATCTCTGACCATCTGGAGAAAAGCACCACAGACGGCTTCATACAAATGAAAAATCCACTTAGTGTGTGAGAGGTGTCTGAATGCAGAAGGAACTCTAAATACATACGAAATAACCTCATCTCTGTATCAAATGACTTATGACGCTCGCTCTGTAAACATTTCAAATGTTTCTTATCACAACTTGCCTAAACATCATGAAACATGCTCATTGCAAGTATGACCTGATAGCTTTAGGACTAAAAAAACATTCCTGTCTAAATGAGAAGACTAAGTAAAAACACAAACCAAGGCCCATACATATGAAGTACTTCAGAATAAGATCTAAACGTGACCCTGGATCAGAACAACTCTTGAAAATTCTTTAAAACATATAAGAAGGTTTATCTTATGGTCTTAGTGACATGATTGAATATTCAATGATGCAGACAACTTAATTTTTCAATGCATAATTACACATTCATAAACAAATACATTTATCAGGTGCCACAATGTCAAGCTTACTGTCATTTATGTTAGACTTATATGTTGATGTTGTTTTGTTCCAGCCAGTCTGTTAAGCATTTTACATCTCTTTTTTGTTTGGTGAATAGTATTCTATTCATGTTTGGCTTATTTCAGGTTGTTTAGTTTTTCTTCCATCACAGCTGTGAACTGAAACATTTTGTTAATGATAATGACGGCAGATTTAGAATTTAGTGTAATCTCACATTTAGAGTCTGTACAAATCAGTTATAGGTCAAAAGTAATCTAAAAACGGTGAATTTTCTGTTTGTATGCAAAGTAAGAGAAGTAAAAACTGTAGAAGGACTTGACGATCTCTGACAGCTGTCAAAGACTCAATCCCACTTCTTATAGTAGCTGTTTAGTAACAGTGTTCAGCAGAATGACTCACTCTTCTATCTCAACCATATATATATATATATATATATATATATATATATATATATATATATATATATATATATATAAAAGGTATCAAACACATTAAGAGGCAAGAAATGCAAGTCATGAACTCTTGATGAGGCTCAGCTGTTAACTGAAAGCCATTCCAGGTGACTACCTCATAAAGCTGACTGAGAAAATGCCAAGAAAGCTGCATCTAAACAAGAGGTGCCTACTGTGAAGAATGTAAAATATAAACATGTTCTGGTTTGTTTAACACTTGTTTGTTTACTAAATAATTACAGATGTATTTATTCTTAGTTTGGATGACTTTAGTATTAAACTACAATGCAGACCATTTTTAAATCATGACAAACCACTGAATGTCCAGAAGGTCTTGTTAAATAGTCCACTTTAACAGTCTAATTTTTATAGTCTAATTTACTATAGTTTTGATTTAATCTTATTTTGAAACTTTTCAATAGGCAATCAATTCTATACTCACTTTCAATGCTTTTTAAAAATTAGCTGCATTATTTTGGCACTAGATTTTATTGTATTTTGTTGACAACTAACTGAAGAGTTCTGTAGGGATTACAGAGCTTAAATTTAGACTTAAGCCCTGTTTGTATTGGATTAAATTTACATGGGGTCCTGGGGTAATTTCATCTTTCACAGGAGGTCCTCTGCACCATGTCTGTGTTTTCTCCCCTTGTCCCCTGAGAATACATGCTGAAGTAGCTAATGTTTATTAGCTAACTCAGAGCTTGGCTGATCATTTTAGTCCTATCCATAAGCAAATCTCTGACTTCCCAGGCTGATGTAAAGATTTTTGGCTGCTACTACTAATCATAGTTAGACTTTTAACATTCAGAACCACCAAAAACTAAATTACAAACCAAAAATATGAATGTTTTTGAAGAGTCTTAATAATCTACTTGGTCTGGATGGAAGATCTTCTGCTCGGTACTGGACCTGGGAGAATTTTATGTGGAGGTAAAAAAACTAAAATCCATAAGAAAGACGAGATGCTAGTTTATTACACAATAATAATACAGAATTATTAAAAGAGTGACTATAATCACAGCTACAGGAACAAATGAACTGTGACCACATTGTCATGTAACACAGACACTCGTGTGTAAAGGTCTGCAAGCCTCACACCTGTAGTATTTTAATGTAATCTGGATTCAAGAGTTTCAATACGGAGGACACGTGTAAAATGTTAAAAACATAATGATAAACTAATCCCCTCTGAATATCAAAACAGCAACTTGGTATGCCAAAATATTGTTTATCTCAAAAGAATAAGATGGTAGTTCAAAAATAACAACAGCTCAGTTAATAGTGAACATTTGTAAGTGGTGCAAATGTGCTTTCATTGTCTTCAGAAGACAGGAGATAAATTGTTTGCATTGTTTGTAAAAGCTCACAATTTTTAACTTTAAAATCAACTTTTAAACAACCCTTGACTGAGCATGTTTTTTTACATATTCGCACCTGAAGTTAAACTGCAACACTGCAAATGCTTGTATTTAATATTTTGCTTTAAAATCACAGTAATATGTACTATTATTTTATGTTCAAAAACGTCCCTTTTCAGTCAGCGCTGCCTTTTAAACGTCCGCGGGATTTCCTGTTTGAATTTGAATGCGCGCACGCGGAGCTGTTGCTCGGCTCTGATTGGCTGTGGCTGCTCCGCGGCGCGCAGGCAGCGAGCTCGCGGGGGAGGCTTCACCTCCAACGGTCAGAGCGCACTACTTTAGCGCGTGGATGGAGACGCGAGGCCTGGTCAGGCAGCACTTTAACCGAGTTAGCTTCTTACAGTAGTTACGGTTCCACCTTAAACGGCGCGGCTGTATGTAACCGCAGCAGTATTTAAGGTGGAAAGGGGACTAACTTTAGTATCGCACAACACACAAGAGTGGAAAAAAACAGTTCAGAGCTAATTGTTAGCAGAGGCTGTTTTGAGGAGATGTCGCAAGCTGTAAATGTACTCAACGACATGTTTTATTCTGTCAAAAGTCAGTGCTTTCGTCGTTGCTCATATTAGTATGACAGATAGTCAAACTTATGTGCTAATACGACACAAGATTTAAATGGCTTAACCGTCATTTTCCAGTATCAGCCCCAATTCTGTAGTAATGCGACACTTACACCAGCACTTAACAGCTCCGTAGCTGTTTTGAATAAGACCACAGACATTAATATTCACATATAAGTAATAACTTCTCTGGAAATGTGACATACATTGCATTGGCATGTTTTGCATCATAGATTACACGTAGCCTCATATGGTGTTAATGTAAAATATCATTAACAGAGAGCAGTTAACTGAATAATCACGGTTGTTCTCAGAACGTCACTTTATTTACCTTAATTAGCCCACAGGCTGCCTGTCAGCTTAATGCACCCATACAGTTGTACTCACGCCAAATAGGCTGCATTATGAAACGGTTCAAGTCATACCTGAGCGATTAATCCACTGAAAAGCCTCAGTGTTGAATCATTTACACACTTACGTTGTCAAACAAGGAGCCAACGTTCGCCGTGACAAGTAAAACGTCCGTGTGGAGCTCCATGTTAACGAGAGAATCCAGAAAACAGTCAAAGAAAGGGAAAACGGCGCTTTCTGTCGTAGGTGTCCTTCTCAAAGCAGTAAGCACGACACGGCTTAAAGACGCGATCACAGCGCCGGGCTCCGCTCTCTCAGCACAGAGGCGTCGTTCACGTCGAGGTGCTTCATGTTTGTAACTCCGCTCATCTGCTCGTACTCCGGCCACATTCTTCTTCTTCAGCCCGTCGGCTCTGGAGACCTCCGCGGCGGAGTTCCTCCTCCTCTGGTCATGTTAATTGGACTTAGGTTCTTATCTGCATTAGAGGACGAGTCCCCGGGGTCGGAGGAATCGCTCGCTGTCCTGCAGGTTTGGGCTCGGCTACAGTTCAGCTCACTGTTATGGCTTTGGTGTTTTGGCTCCGCCCACTCAAGCGTGTAGTGTAGCTTTACTGTACAACCTGCAGCCACACGCCTTGTGCCCTCATTCACATACTCACTCACTCACTCACTCACGTACAGCTCACTCACAGCTCATTCACTCCTTCACTCTCTTACAGCTCACTCACTCCCTCCTTCACTCACAGCTCACTCACTCCTAAACTCACTCACAGCTCACTCAGTCATTTACAGCTCACTCCATCCTTTACCCACTCATCTCTCACTCCTTCTCTCACAGCTCACTCAGTCACAGTGTATTCTCTCACTCCCTCCCTTTTTCGCTCACTCACTCTTTCACTCACTATCTTACAGCTCTCTCACTCTCCTTCACTCCTCAATCACTCACAGCTCACTCAGTCCTTCACTCACTCAAATATCTTACATCTCACACACTCTCTCACTCACTATTTCACTCATTCACTCTCTCACAGCTCACTCACTCCTAAACTCACTCACAGCTCACTCAGTCATTTACAGCTCACTCCATCCTTTACCCACTCATCTCTCACTCCTTCTCTCACAGCTCACTCAGTCACAGTGTATTCTCTCACTCCCTCCCTTTTTCGCTCACTCACTCTTTCACTCACTATCTTACAGCTCTCTCACTCTCCTACACTCCTCAATCACTCACAGCTCACTCAGTCCTTCACTCACTCAAATATCTTACATCTCACACACTCTCTCACTCGCAGCTCACTCACTATTTCACTCATTCACTCTCTTACAGCTCACTCACAGCTCACTCACTCACAACTCACTCATTCACTCCCTCACTCACTCCCTTTTTCACTCACAGCTCACTCACTCTCACTCAGTCACTTATAGCTCATTCACTCACTCCTTCACTCACTCATTATCTTACATCTCACTCTCTCACTCTTCACTCAGTCACTCACAGCTCACGCCCTCACATCTCACTCTCTTACTCACTCCTTCACTCACAGCTCACTCATTCCATCCCTTACTTAGTCACAGCTGACTCACTCAGTCACAGCTCACAGACAGTTCACTGACTCACTCAAGCACAGCTTGCTTATTCCTTCACTCACAGCTCACTCACTCTTACTCACAGCTCACTCAGTCACTTATAGCTCATGTCACTCCTTCACTCACAGCTCACTTACTCTTACTCACAGCTCACTCACTCTTACTCACAGCTCACTCAGTCACTTATAGCTCATGTCACTCCTTCACTCACAGCTCACTCACTCTTACTCACAGCTCACTCACTCTTACTCACAGCTCACTCAGTCACTTATAGCTCATGTCACTCCTTCACTCACAGCTCACTCACTCACTCCCTTGCTTACTCAGTCACAACTCACTCATTCACTCACAACTCACTTACAAAAGCACAAGTATTCAATACAATCTAAATACTTATGCCCAGCTGATGAGTCCTTGGAAACTGAGTGCAAATATCTGCAAAACTGTACAGCCGTACTTTGTCACAAACTGTCAAAATGTAGACATCCACTAATTGCACTAATTCATAGGCTAATTTTGGTTTGGCAGCAACAGCTTGGCACAACAGGCAAAGAGCTGAACTGAAGCCCAGAATGGCTCAGTTTTCTCACCT
>BRDA01000915.1:407-18889 GCA_036984385.1 Crenuchus spilurus | reverse complement strand
GTGTGTGTGTGTGTTTGTCTGTTTGTGTGAGAAGGAGAAGGACGGGGGGCTTGCTGTGTGTGTGTGTGTGTCAGCCCGAGTGCTAGCATTAGCCTGTTAGCTTGGCTCTCTAGCCTGTTATTTTGGAGTGGCTGCGGCCGACAGCAATCATTGTAAGTTTCTACAATAAAGCGACGACTGTAAACGTCTTTCTCATCCATCCTTTTAACGCATTCAGCCGGACGCTACAATATTATGTTCTGACAATAAACAATTTAATATTTTAAATAGTAACATTTCATGTATTTAGTCTGATGTTTTTAGAAATATGTTGTTTAAAACTATAACAGTGTCAAAATTTAATATCGTGATAATTATCAAGATTGATCAATATAGAAAAATTTATCATGATCCAAATTTTTTTGCCATATCGCCCAGCTCTAATTAGATGTGATACAGTGTGATATGATATGATGTGATTTGATGTGAAGAGATGTGATGCACTGAGATTTGATTTCACTTGAAGAGATTAGATGAGCTATAATGTCAGATCCCTTACTCAGCATTTCACTGAACCACACAGGACCGGCTCCACTCCATCCAGGTGGAGTTAATAAGATAGATAGTTAGGTGAATACATAGATAATACAGCCTCTGTTTTGTGTCTCAGATGACTTGCCGTACCTGAAGTGCCCTCTCCATGTGGTGCTGAAACTCACCCCTGTGGCTTATGGTAAATACTTTTAACTTAAAAATATCTCAGTCTGTTGTCAAAACATCATCATGACTCGCCTGACGCTGCATTTCCTGGAAATAGAGGAGATCCACAGTCCACAAATGAACCACATTTAGACCATTTTTAAAAGGCAGGTTTGCTTATTCTGCCAAATAAAGTCATGTGGAATTTGCTGGGGGCAGTAGTTTAGCCTCACTTCTGTTCAGACAATGTGATATATATATATATATATATAGGCAGGTATAAAAATGTGTAAATACAAACTTACTGTCCAGATAAAATAGTGTTTAAATGTCATTTTCTAAACTGTTGCAGAATGCTGACTGTCTCATTAACAGAGCATCTTTTACAGGCTGTAAAGTAGACATTTTTGACCTGAAAGTTGATGCTGTGAACACACACAGGAACAGACCCCTGGTAAGAACAATACAGTCCACTGACTTTCTTTCTTTATTCTGTTGGTTCTTCTGTTATTTCTGGTGTTAATAACTGACATTGATTTATATGACGGTTTTTATTTATTCAGATTCTCTTCACTTCTGTCCTCTTCTCCTCTTCTGTTTTCTCTTCCCCCTCCCATCCCCTCACCTCCTCTCTCCTCTCATCTTCTCTGCTCTAATGTTGACTCTGGTGCTCAGCCAGTGGTGAATCTGTTCTTTGGCATCTTCTCCAGAGTTGTGGATGAAGTTTTCTTGGCTGTTTATAATAGAACTTCTGACATAACTCCTGTTTCCTCACTCTGTCTTCCTGTTGCAGGGTTGTGGAAGACAGGACATCCCTCCGGCTCTGTTCAGGAGGAATAGTTTCACTCCCATGTCCAGTCAAGACCAGGTGAAGCGTCCTCGTCTCTTCAGTGTAGGAAACCCACCACGCACCCCTCTGCCCCGTGCACTGGACTCCACACAGGAGAGTGATGAGTTCATCGAGAACCCAGTTAGTGATTTTGGCCTGTTCCTGTGTGTGTGTGTGTGTGTGTGTGTGTGTGTATGAAATGTCCTCACTATGTAGTAAAAACAAGACCTACAAACTGAGTTTTGTGTCCTCACTATGTAGTAAAAACAAGACCTACAAACTGAGTTTTGTGAGTATGTATGCTTACCATGAAAGTTGATTTAAACCTACATTAGCACTGGGAGCAACCATGGCCTGGTGGTTGGGTCAGATGTGGAGTTCAGAAATCTGTGTACAAGCACATTGGTCATTTATAAAGGTTTTTTCCAGTAGAAAAAAATGTAAAAGCAACTTCAAATACATTCATTGACAACACAGACTCCCAGCCTTGTGACAGGAAAGGTACTGACTTACTGATGGTCCAATTCTCATATCTAAGACATCAGTCATATATTTAAACTGGGTGTTGTAGTTGTAGTGGATGTTTATGTATCTCTTGGGACTTCCAGCTGACCGTAAACACTGACCACAGTGTGCAGAGTATGTTCCCAGAGCAAAGTGTGAGGAGAGAGGGGTGGAGTTGGCATTTTGGAAGTGACACCCATAACATGCATTGCGTAATTCAGCAGCTGTAAAGCCAAGAGGACAGTAATGTCTTGCTTCTTTTGACCCTCCAAGGATCCAGCCTTCACTACATAGCTTACATGCCACTTTTATACAATTATGTTTCAAAAGATGTCTACACTTTGCAAAAAAAGGTACTGGACCATCACTAGGACATTATCGTTCCCATCGCTGGGGTGTTCCTCAAGGGTATGTCTTAGGCCCCTTTTAGTTAGAGAACATAACCGTTTCAGATTGTGTTGTAATGAATGTGAAAATTTCTCTGGGAATAGTCAATGTAGAACCCTTTGTTCAAATGTATACAGACACCCCTTTCACATACTTTAAGTTACATCCACTGCTAACACAGATGTACAAATGGACACAAAGCTTGTCTAGTCTAATAGCTGCTCTGTGGGGGGTCCTGATCATTGAAGAACAGGTGAAAGGAGGCTAACAAAGTATACAGAGAAACAAAAGGACTACAGTCTGTAATTGTAGAACTACAAAGTGTACCTGTATGATCAGTGGAGCTGATAAAATGGACATTGAGTGTAGATACAAGGTATGTGTACCTAATAAAATAAGTGTATGTTGTAAGTGTACATTACAGTCTTCTGTAATGAGTAATTATCTGTGTTCTTTCGCAGGAGATGCTGAACTGCTTCAGTGCAGCAGACTCAGATGAACAGACAAGCACTTAAAACCTCCACCTGTATGACTCGTGAAGGGACACTTATGTCAGCTCTACTCCTTAATCCTAGGTTTGAAGCCCAGCCCAGAAACAAGCTAATCCTGCACGTGACTCAACTTCTCCAGCTCATCTGTACGTCAAAGCAACTTACAATATATACTTAAGGAATTCTTCACCCAGAATCACAGGCACTAAACAGAATCAAATGGAGCTAACAAACACTAGAACTCAGTAGTCACTTAAATTGCCCACCTAAAATACATCACCATAAAGTGAGGTTTTATATTTCACAGTAGGTCATACTGTCCTGACCCTCATCATCTCGTCTAAATTAAGATCTGGAAATGTTTTGAGCTGGAAAAGAGAAGTTTTAAAGATATATTTTGACAGAAATTCCTATTTACATGATTATTGAGTTTTAGTGTTCGTTTGCAGTGTTAGCTTTGCAGCATAAAATTAGTTTTTTAAGTGTTTTAAATTTTTTTAAGTTTAGCTGACTTTTAACTACTGACTGCCAGCAGAAGCCCTTTTGCTGAGTTGAAATGGTACTGTTCACTAGACTGTGGACTAGATAGATTTTTCCACTGAGAAAACTGCACACTGAATTCTGTGTTTATGGTATTTGTCTAAATGTTTTTATTTTATAATATTTGACTGAATTCCATCAGGACTTGTTACAAATCTGGATATTTTTTAATATCAAAAATTTTATCCACACCAAATGTGTTTTCAAAAATCTCTCCATTCACATGAAAACGCAAAATAAACACATGAGCCTCCAATCCAACAGTGGGGATAAACTTGAAATATTAAAAATAAATATATATTATATTAAATATCTAAAAAATATAATTAGAATTTGAGATTCTGGATTTCTGATTTTCATCAGCTATAAGTCAAACTAATTAAACTAAAATTATAAACAAAAATAAACTTTTTGTGATATTCAAATTTTTTGAGATGCATTAGAGTAGCTATGGAATTCGGAAAATAATGGGAGAAAAGATCAGTTTGGAACACAGTAGGAGAAATTGTAAAAATCAAGAGACTATTATGAAAATCTGAAGTGTTGGCAAGTATGTTTTTAGTGACCAAAAACACCCTTTTCATACGGACAGGAGACCTAAATTAAACTACAGAAAATTACACTTTCTAAATAATCCTGATGTGTCAGCAGGACCTCCTAAAAATCCTGTAAAATTTCATTGCTACAGTATAAATTGCGTGCAGTCATGTGACAACTGTGATGAGCTGTTTTTCCAACCAGCTGCTGGATTTGTTCAGTAAATGTTGGACGGGTTAATCTCCTAAAGGCTTGTCTGGAATGAGCTAATAAAGCCTAAAGCTTTCTAAGCTCTGATCTAATCCCAGAATCTTACACAATCCATATAACTCTGTTTAGGTGTCACTTCTTTTACTTTGGGCCAAAACTCATTCACTAGAAATCCCAACAATTTCCCCAACTGCTTCCCCAAGCATCACTTTTTTTGTTCATGTACCGACTTATTTGTAAGGATGCCTTGTAAAGAATTACAGAATGTACCACGAGTTCCTCTTCCATCACTAGTAGGAATAAAAATTGAGTTAGTAACCTAAAAGAGGCAGAGATATGTAAAAATAGTGGAGATCAGAGATCAAATATTTGTCAATCAAACAAATATTTGGCAACCAAACTTATTCGTCAGAAAATGGCAAAACAACATATCAGTGTTCAGCCAAATAAGTGAAAAGAATGAATAATTAATATCAAACAATGACAATTTTAATGACGTTTGCCTTTTTCTAGTTCCCGGCTGTAAACGTGAGCAAGAGAGGAGCTTCACTGAGATAAAATTAGTTTAATATCTTTTACTAAACTGCACTTGTTATGATGAAGCCTGAATACAGCCGCTTAGCTTTGTGTTTGTATTAGCTTGCATTGTGTTTGCTTCGCTGGCTGCAGTGTTAGGGGCCGTCTCACCAGAAGCAATGTGAAGTGGTTCAGTGTCTGTAGCCAGTGTCACTCACATTAAACAGACACAAAATTTCCATTTATTGATGTTTTTCAAAGTACAGGAAAAGTAACATGTAGCACATGTCTACAAGTCAAAAATGGAGCATGATTTTTTAAAAGTGATTTACTATGAAAGTGTTGTAGCACCATTGCAAAGAAGTAGCCATTCACTGTGACTCAGTAGAATATTTAAGAAACCTTTATTTTCTGGTAAAGCCCTAAATACAATGTCTCATTTACCGTATTTTCCGGACTATAAGTCGCTCCGAAGTACAAGTCGCACCAGCCATAAAATGCATAATAAAGAAGGAAAAAACATGTATAAGTCGCACTGGAGTATAAGTCGCATTTTTGGAGGAAATTTATTTCATAAAGTCTAACACCAAGCACAGACATGTCATTTTGAAAAGTAATTTAAAATAAAAATAGAATAGAGGCAACAACAGGCTGAATAATTGAACAGCATGCTTACGTTACTGACACAACTGAGAACATGCCTGGTATGTTAACATAACATATTAAGATTTATTCAGAAAACCAGAGCGTATATAATATACTAAAAAGTTTACTAAACCATCCGTGTAACTCCAAATAACTAAAATCCAATGAAATCTTCATCCTCTGTGTCACTTTTAAACAACTCCGCTAACTCCGGAGGTAGAAGATGCGGCGCTTCTTCTTCTACGTCGCTTACATCAGACTCATCCTCAGTTGAAAACACGGTTTTGCGGTTTAGTGTGAAAATAACATGTAAAATGATATACCGGTAATAATGTATTACGGTAATAATTTCACACACAAGTCGCTCCAGAGTATAAGTCGCACCCCCGGCCAAACTATGAAAAAACCCATAACTTATAGTCTGGAAAATACGATACTTCTTTACCCAAATTGGTGATTAATTTTTGATTAAGTGAACCTCAGTCTATGTGAAATATGATTAGAGTGCAGGTAAACGAGTGTTAATTTCTGATGATTTATATCTGTGGCTGTCGGAGTGGAGGCTGGCCATCCAGCCATCTCCATCAGTCGCCTGCCGCTGTAATCTGCCTTAGTTATCCTCGTGGACACAGCACGGGATGTTGGTTATTTCACCCTGAGAATTGTGCAACAATCCGTCCATAATGTATCAGTGCACAGTACAGGAGGAAGTTTTCGTGGTGTGAATGTGCTGAATAAAGTCAATTCACAAGATGCCAAAACTACCAAAAAACATGTCTCCTTGCAGACCACATCACCACCTGATCAGGTGAAAATAACTGCATGCTGGACATTTTCAGCACATGTTGTAACATCAGCATTTTTCACACAGACTGAGGTATTTAATACAAATTTAAATTAGTATTAAAGTTACAGTGGGGAAAAAAAATATTTGGTCAGCCACTGATTGTGCCCTACTGAGGGGAAAAAAATCCAGGAAATCACATTGTAGGATTTTTAAAGAATTTATTTGTAAATTATGGTGGAAAATAAGTATTTGGTCAATAGCAAAAGTTCAACTCAATACATGGCAATGACAGAGGTTAAACGTTTCCTGTAAGTCTTCACCATGTTTGCACACACTGTAGCTGCTTTTTTGGATCATTCCTCCATGCAAATCTCCTCTACAGCAGTGATGTTTTGGGGCTGTTGCTGGGCAAAACGATCTTTCAGCTCCCTCCACAAATTGTCTAGGCCACTCCAGGACCTTTACAGAGCCACTCCTTCACTGCCCGAGCAGTGTATTTGGGATCATTTTCATGCTGGAAGGCCCAGCCACGTTTCATGTTCAATACTCTTACAGATGGAAGGAGGTTTTGGCTTACAATCTCACGATACATGGCCCCGTTCATTCTTCCCTTAACATGGATCAGTTGTCCTGTCCTCTTTGCAGAAAAACAGCCCCAAAGCATGATGTTTCCACCCCCATGCTTAACAGTAGGTATGGTGTTCTTGGGATGCAATTCAGTATTCTTTTTCCTCCAAACATGGTGAGTGAACTTGAGTACCAAAAAGCTCTATTTTAGTCTCATCTGACCAAATGACCTCCCATGCCTCCTCTGGTCATTGGTGAACTTGAAATGGGCCTGGACATGTGCTGGCATGAGCAGGGGGACCTTGAATGCCCTGCATGATTTTGAACCATGATGGCATAGTGTGTTACTAATGGTTCTCTTTGAGACTGTGGTCCCAGCTCTCCAGGTCATTGATCAAGTCCTCCTGTATAGTTCAGGTGTGACTCCTGACCTTTCTCAGAATCATCCTTACCCCATGAAGTGAGATCTTGCATGGAGCCCCAGAAAGTCATCTTGTGTTTCTTCCAGTTTCTAATAGTTGTGCCAACAGTTGTTGCCTTCTCACCAAACTGCTTGCCTATTGTCCTGTAGCCCATCCCAGCCTTGTGCAGGTCTAAAATGTTGTCCCTGTTGTCCTTAGAAAGCTCTTTGGAGTGTGATTGATTGAGAGTGTGTACAGTTGCCTTTTATAGACATAACAAGTTCAAACAGGTGCAATTAATACAAGTAATTAGTGCAGAATAGGAGGGCTTCTTAAAGAACTAACAGGTCTGTAAAAGCCAGAATTCTCGCTGGTTGTTTATTGACCAAATACTTATTTTCCACCATAATTTACAAATAAATTCTTTAAAAATCTTACAATGTGATTTCCTGGATTTTTTTGCCTCATTTGTCTCTCATAGTTGAAGTGTACTGCACCTATGATGAAAATTACAGACCTCTCTTGTCTTTCTAAGTAGGAGAACTTGCACAATCAGTGGCTGACCAAATACTTTTTTCCCCCACTGTAATCATGGTTGTTTGGTAAAGAAGCAAATGAGACACTCTGTATTAGTGATAAAAGCATAATGATGCCCATAAAGTGACCTTCTAATATGACGTTAATAGATTTTTTTAATTACATTTTTTAGCGCTAGCTTAGTTAATTAAGTTAATGCATATTTTGTTTTTACAATATGTCACCATTTTCAGTGTTTTTGCAGTCTGGATGGCTCTGAAACGTTTTTTTGCCAAATATGAGTGCCATGACTTATTGATATTGACATCAACCCTTATGACATTTTTCTATTTTATAAACTAATTTCACTTTTAGAGTCTATAGATTTGTGACACTGAGACTACGGTAATTGTGCACTATTGGAAATATTTCCATAGCACGTACAACATGTTAGATTAAGTGGCTGATTGTAGAGCACTTCTTTGGCTTATTAGTTATATTGTAATTGTATGTGACTGAATGGTTAAAGCAAAGTCTGCTGGATTGACATTTTCTGTTACTGCCCAGTTACGTCTGGTAGGTAGAAGTGGAAGGTCTAAGCAAAAGCAGCTGGAATAGTAATGGCTGATGTTCTCATTACCTCACGTTGATATTGATTATTGGGATCTGTGCATTGAAGCTCATATGGAAAGTTCAGATCAGTTTGTAAGAGACCCCAAAAACAATCAATTAGCACATATTAACAAGAAGAAGAGTCAAAACTAATGAAAAGGGAAAAGAAATAAAATGTGGTATAATGGCTGTTATGCACAGTCATATCAGAATATTTTGACCACCTTAACCATGCGTCTGCTCGCAGGACCAGACATAATAATGTTTGCTCAATGGCAGTCCCTGACACTGTTCCCCTCTGGCATCAATGGTCCGTGGTGTAACCACTCTTATGCCATTGGGAAGTCCATTGCTATTGGAACACATTTGCTACAGCAGCTCTAGAACATCCCACAAAGTTAGTGAGTTCCATGATGTTACCATTCTTCACCCAGTACCTTATTATAACGCCCTTTTGGACCTCAGTCAGATCACTTCCTTTGTGCATTATGATGGTTTTGCACACTGCTACAGCTGACTAGTGTGCTCACTTATTTATTCATGCCGTAAACCCAGTTATGTTTAATCTGTGATGTTTCCAAGTTCATTTGAAACCACGGGTGGTAATAATATTCTGATCTAACTGTAAATACAGAAAAACAGAGTTTTATTGCTGTAACAAAACCTTGCATCTCCATTATTGATGGTTTCATGTTTTTGCCTCATTTGAAAATGCCAGTTGGGCATTGTTTGAAAAATTGATGATCAATGGACCAAAAAAAAAAATTCAAATAAAATTTCTACGTTGACCTCCATCACCAGTTAAGTTACCATTTTGGAGATACAAGGTTATGTTCTGACAGTGACTACATACACATAAATCAGCCATAACATTGCTGAGAGATAAAGTGAATAACATGGATTGTGTTCTAACAGTGGCTCGTGTCAAGGTCTGAGATGTATTAGATGGTGAGAGAACACTCAGTTCTCATAGACGTTGTGTTGGATGCCACAAGCATGTAGACCTGAGACTGGGTTAGATAATGTCTGGAATAACAAAAGTCTTAGCTAACCAATTCTCAGAGTCTCAGTCTGATGTTCTTTAACAAGTCTTTGGCAGTTTCATTTCACAACATAAAGACTACATGGATTTGTGATTAATATCTTGATGCCACCACAGGACACTATCAGAAGTCTTGTAGAGTCCATGACTTGGTGGTTTGGAGCTGTTTTGTTGGCACCAATGTAGTGCTGGCCGATAAAATGATATTGATTTTTTTCACGATAATTTTTCCTCGATGACGATGATAAGCCGGGACAATAGAATTAGATAAGCATTAACGTTCATTTCCATTAACACATCTAAGCAGCTTGACGGTGAGTTCAGAAGTCTAATACTGCTGCTTGTTAGTTCCTCCTCACCAGCGCCGCAAAAATGCACTGCTGTGTTTAAGACAAGCTGTGATTGGCCGGGTGAGAGAGCGTGAGGTCGCTGTGTACTCATGTTTGTGTGAGAAGAAGGAGAAGGAGGGGGTCTCGCTGTATGTGTGTGTGTCAGCTGGAGTGCTAGCTAGCATTAGCATATTAGCTTGGCTCTCTAGCCTGTTATTTTGGAGTGGCTGCGGCCGACAGCATCACTGTAAGTTTCAACAATAAAGCGACAACTGTAAATGTCTTTCTCGTCCATCCTTTCAACGTGTCCAGCTGTACGCTACAATACAGGTAGTCCTCGATTTACGACTTTGATCCGTTCCTACGTCATGTCGTAAACCGAATTTCGTGTAAATCAGAACATACGTACATACTGTACATAAATAACATACTGTAAGCACTTATCCTATCCTAACACCTATCCTAACACAGTAATTATCAAAAAACACATATAAAATACGTTTAATAATGAAATGAAACAGCCGCGTAACCATGTATTCTTCCGCTGCGCACACCAAACATGAAACAAGGCTTTATACAGTAAATGGGAGATGTGTCGTAACCACAAAACATCGTAACTCGGGGACGACATAACCTGGGGACTACCTGTATTATGTTCTAGCAATAAACATTTTAATATTTTTACATATTATTATAATTATTTAATTAACATATTATAATATTTTTAATACATTTCATGTATTCCGTCTGATGTTTTTAGAAAGATGTTGTTAGAAAATGTAATATCGTGATAATTATCAAGATTGATCAATATAGAAAAAATTATCGTGATAAAATTTTTGGCCATATCGCCCAGCTCTACACCAATGGCTTATTAGGCATATTAGCAAGTCGGTGTAACGTTATGGCTGATCAAAATGTGTATAACATTTTGAAATAATGTCACTCATCTCAGACGTGTTATGAACACATGATTTTTCTAATGTACTACTTTTCTCTAATGATGCAATTTCTGTTTTGAAATTTTTGAAATAAATTTGGTATATTCATGATCTAACAGATGGTACTCAATCCTGGTTCTGGACATCCACCATCCTGGGAAGTTTAGCTCTAACGCATCTAGATCTAATATTCAGATGCCCCAGAAGGTCTTCATTACCTGGATCAGGTGTATTAGGTTAAGGTTGGTGCTGAACTCTGCAGGATGGTAGATCTCCAGGACCAGGATTAAGCACTCGTGATCTAACATGTAGTTCATTGAATTTCCAGTAAGATTCAAGTTATCTAATGCAGCTTGTTTTGGTTCACCACTCTGGCCTACAGGACTCTGGATGATCAGATCTTTTGTCTTTACTGATGTGCTCATTCAGAGGAGGAAAAGAAAGTGGAGGTGCTGAATATAGAGAGCTTTCAGGCTAAATGACTGTTTCTTTGTGCAGAAATGTCCTTTTATTTTTGCCTTTAAATGCAAATGCCTTAATGACCTCAAGCCAGATTTGAACTGAATATATTTTCATTTGCTCATTTAAATGCTGAGATTATCTGAGATGTTTTTTTTATTGAGACTTTTATGATTGTTAGTATTGTGCAGCTGCAGCTTGTCGTTATTGATGGTTTGTGTGCCGGTTTCATCACTTCTGTTGTATTTATTATGTGCTGTTGTTTTTCCCATTGAATGTAATTTACATTATTAGAAGAGCCTCTTTATATGCAGGAAAAGAATGACAATGTATTGTAAGTCTGTCCATCACTGTAAAACTCCTGAACTGTCCAGTCCTGCATGTGATTAAATGCTTATATTGTGATGGTGATTGCTGGTGGTCTGTTGTGTTCATGAATTGTTTATTGATATGGTTCGTTTGATGGGCAGCTCCCTAATTTAGCAGCATTTTTAGGCAGCACATGTGCACTACCAAGTCAAAGTCAGAACTGTATTATAAGGTTCCTTATTCCAAGCTAATTCTAAGGCAGCATCACATATATCTTTGGTGAAGGCTGTCCCATAATACTGTTCACTAGCCGAGAGCTGGAAACATGGTTTATGAAAACATTCACCAAATTTTAAGATCTATATATGTGCCCATAAAAGAGCCAGATGTGTTTTCACATGCCCATTTAAAACCCTATTTTTTATATTCCTGAAAATTAAACTAGTGAATGGAGAGCTGAGGAAAAACAGGAGAGATAAACAGAATATAATGTATTATGTGTACTGTATGCAGAAGAAGTGTCTAAAAGAGAAGGATAGTGAAAAGAAAATGTGTTATTAATCAAATGGTGGGTGTGGAGATACTGTTGACTGACCTTGAGTTGGAAATAGCATCTCTAATGGTGTCAGCTCTGTTCTGATTGGCTGGTTTGAAGTCTGGTTGTAACATAAGTCTTTACACTCATTTTTTCTTTTGTATTTTTCATCCAATTTCCAAAGGTATTTACTTTTAGATCACTTTTGTTTGCTTTTTTCTACTTTTTGCCTATTTCTTTAATGCTGATACAACATGGATAGGAAGCAAAATCTGCTTATTTCCAAATGACAGAACTGAGGAAACATGGAGACTAAAGAGATGAGATGCATGGAATGAAAGAGAAGTGCCTGAGAGATGAGGTGAGTGAAGAGAAAAGCTGTTAGAATTGAATGAATGGTGTTGAGTTTTGGTGGGAGGGGTGCATCTGTTTTTCTGTATACTTTGTTACCTTCCTTTCACCAATGGTCAGGACCCCCACAGAGGAGGTATTATTTAGATGGTGGATCATTTTCAGCACTGCAGTGATACTGACGTGGTGGTGGTGTGTTCTGCTGGTACAACTGGATCAGACAGCAGAGCTGCTGATGTTTTAAACACCTCAGTGTCACTACTGCACCAGCCAACAGCATCCGGTGACCAGACTAATGAAGTGACCGGTGAGTGTATGATGCTAATATTCTACAAGATGTTATGTAGATGATTCCATAACTGAGAAAGTTGTACAGCATCGAAAACGAGCTTATAAAATTAATACCTAGAATGTCTCTGAGGATGTCAGTCTGGTTTGAAACTTAAGATGTTTCTATGTGACAACAAGTTATTTAAAGACTTGTTTTCAATTCAACTTGTTTTTTAAATGTCTGGCCTTCAGACTTGTCTGCCCACTGAGACCTTCCAGTGGCGACTGGTGTTCTAGTTGATATTAAGCACCAAAACAGAGACAAACATTATGAAGTGGGCGAAAGGGCATTCAGTCACATCCAATTTAGAGACAGACAAAGAAAATACTATGAATTAATTACGACTGAATTAAATTCGGTTAGTTTTAGTGGTGGACAAACTACCCATAGACCTTCTGTTGCAGGACAAGCCACTCCACCAGCAGTGTGCATCCTGACATCTTACACATGAGTAAGCTGATGTGGATGGTGTCCAGTTTATACTTTTTTTTTTTTCCATAATTCCATATTGAAAAACACATGTGCACCCAACTGACTGGAATATTTTAGACCACGCATATTTCACATGTGCTCACTTGAGAAAAATCTCACAAATGCGTTAAACATTGAACAAATGTCATGAGAGAGATGAGTCAGGAACCGGAAGGTCACTGGTTCAAATTCTTTTTCAGGTTCTGACTCCGTAGACAACAAATCAAATGACAGAAGGCAGCACTCATATAATGTCCAATATGTTTATATATACACACAGATAAATCACAAAAGCTTTAGCAAGTTGTGTTTATAACAAAAACAAATTGACACCAATACCATAAATAAAAAAATTAGACAAAATATATTTCTATAAACATTCAATCAAAAGAGGAAGAGAAACAAAAGAAAGAAAACAAGTCAAAGAAAAATCTTCATTCATACAATTTGGATTCACAGTATTCAATTAAAAAATATTCAATATTGTCATTTGAATATGTGGAAAAATCGAGCCCTGTTTAGTGTTTAGGGTGTTGGCCATTTTGTAGTGCTACCAACAATTTGATTCACTATATTGTTACCCACAATGACTGTAAATATAGTGCACAACCGATGTACACTAGCATTGTGGTTTCCTAACTCAACAAAGATGGCGGACAAATCCACTGGAGTGAGTTTTGTGTATACAGTGGAACCTCGGTTATAGTTTGCCCTGGTTATTTTACAATTATCGTTGACATTTTTCTGGAAAATTTTGCTCCAGTTATCGTTCATTCACCCGGTTTTCATCGGCCTGCTACATGACTCGCCTCTAATTTCAGGAAAGCAAAGCATCCACCCACACACTCATCACTCACCCATGCGTTTGTTGTTCATTCTGGCTTTGTTTCTTGTTAATAATGTTCAAAACAAACAAACAAATAGCAGCTGGCTTCTGGCTGGACCACACCGGCATGCTCTAAAATGGAGCGTAAATGTGTAACAGTGATGTTAAATGTTCAATTATCAATTTCATTTGTCTTTTGTATTTATTTCTCATTGTGTTCTGTATGTAAAACTATAGTTATTCTATATAAAATGTATTTTTGTTCATATTTTTGAGTGTCTGGGACAGATTAATGGGATTTACATTATTTCTTATGGGATATATTGTTTTAGTATTGTTTTTTATTATTTATTATTATAATAGTATTGTATTATATTATTACATATTATAATTATTAATATAATTATTGGCATTTCGCTGAATAATGTAATAATTTTATAGTCATGACAAACTACGTTAGAACATGGAGAATAAACCCAAAATGTGTTGGAGATAAATTTAGATGTTGTGAGTAGCCTCCATTGTTGATGTGTTTTTTTATTATTATTTAACTTTGTTAGCTCACTGTCCGCTGTATTACACACATTTACCTTGATGGTCCACCTTGTAGATATAAAGTCAGAGACAGCAGCTCATCTGTTGCTGCAGTTTGTGTTGGTCCTCTAGTCCTTCGTTGGTCACAGGACATTGTTGGCTGGATAGTTTTAGTTGTTGCGCTATTTTCACTAAACATCAGCAGCTCTGCTGCGTCTGATCCACTCAATATAGTGAGATTGTGTAAACATGACTGCTATTAATACATTTAATACATGAACCCAAACAGACCTTATGAACCTTAAGGGTAAATATGTAACACTTTAAAGTTGTGTTGAGCTAAGTGTCTGCTTTTCTTCGGTGATGATGTAAGATGATGTTAGACACACCAATGAATTGGCAAAGCCACACCCACTCAGTCTGAGGATGAACACAGCCACACCCCACTCAGTCCCAATTATAAGGGCCTATAAAACCACACTGATGTGTGGCGGTTGGCTCAGTGTATTGTTTTTCCTTGTGGGTGCCAGCTTGAGTACTATCCGGCCTGGCTGAAAACAAGGCAGCAGGGCGAACTCTAATTATTTATGTGCTCATTTCCGGCCAAGCTCACTTCAGACCAGGCTGAGGTGAAGGAAAACAGTTATATCCTCTGTTTCTTTATGTCTACATCAGTCTGTTTCCATTCTGAACACTTTGGTGAGTTGTGGGCAGTAGAGGAAGTACAAAAAATACAAAACAGCCAGTGTTTCAAAGCCAAAAGTGGACGTGAAGGTCATGCATGTTTATATGAAAGCAAATGTACTAACATTTTTGGTACTACTTTGAATACATCACAAGTGTGTACAACAGGTTAGCTACCACCAAGAGGAACTATTTTGACATGCAAAACTCTAGAGAACCCTAGAGCCAACTCCGAGTGAAGACCAAGACCAGGAGTGGCTGAGACTAAGACCAGATTATGATCACCCCTGAGCCCGGGACGTCACAGATACCACATGACAGGATTTGCTGCTGAACACTCTAGTCAGTCGTAGCAGAGAGGAAAACCATCATCATGGGCAAAGGATGTGACAGCATGTTACTTAGCTCTCCACACTGAGGCAGAGGTATTTTGGTAGACTGGCAGAGGCGTTGCATGGTGAAACTCTTAGACTGAATCACTGCTGTGTTTTTATTCTTGTGGTTTGGAGTGCTGTCCTGACGACATCCTGGTAAGCTCATGGACTGAAGAGGGAGAGGTCCTCAAAACAGGCTGACACTGATGTGGACCATGACTGTAAAATCCCATTCTGCAGACGGGAAATCCTACGGGACATGAGTAGCACTTCCCAAATTGCACTGTGTTAATATGATAGTACACTGCTCAAAAAAATAAAGGGAACACTAAAATAACACATCCTAGATCTCAATGAATAGAATATTCCAGTTGAAAATCTTATAACTGATTATATCTTATAATTGAAATAACATAAAAATGATAAATGTAAATCAAAATTATTACCCCTTGGAGGTCTGGATTTGGAATCACACTCAAAATCTCATACCACCCTCATGGAGTCTGTTTCTGACAGTTTGAGCAGAAACATGGACATTAGTGGTCTGCTGGAGGTCATTTTGCAGGGCTCTGGCTCTGGCTCTGTTCCTCCTTGCACGAAGGAGGAGGTAGCGGTCCTGCTTCTGGGTTGTTGCCCTCCTATAGCCCCCTCCATGTCTCCTGGTGTACTGGCCTGTCTCCTGGTATCTGCTCCATGCTCTGGACACTGTGCTGACAGACACAGCAAACCTTCTTGACAAAATACAAAAGTGACCAAAACATCAGCCAGAAAGGATGAGAACAGAGAAAAGGTCTGTGGTCACCACCTGCAGAACCACTCCTGAATAGAGGTTGTCTTGCTAATTGCCTCTCATTTCTACCTGTTGTCTGTTCCATTTGCACAACAGCAGGTAAAATTGATTCACAGTCAGTGTTGCTTCCTAACTGGACAGGTTGGTGTCATAGAAGTGTGGTTGACTTGGAGTTACATTGTGTTGTTTAAGTGTTTTTTGAGCAGTGTATATTAATATGATAGTATTAGACATGGTGCCAATATGTTCATGTTTATCTGCTCCAGAGAACCCTATTGTTTTGGCAGCACTTCTCTACAGGGACTAGACAGGCTGGGTGTTGATATGCTGAAGTCATTCATTAATAAGGGTGTCCACAAACATTTGTTTCCTCCTCATTATTTCACAAATGTATTAATTTAATGTCCATATTTGGTCGCTCTTACTCACTTTTCCATCATTCTGAATGAAATCCAGCACCACAGGCGAGAGTTCCTTGCACTTCCTGGACTTATCTTTGCAGATATAAAAACACTTTTCTGTAGGTCATAATGAAGTCATGTAACCTTGTATAACAAGTCAAAACATGTACATCAAGACCACAGTCTATCATTTGAGAACAGCTAATGATAGAGAGGTTTCCATGCTTATCAAGCTTCTGTCACTGATCTGGACGAGGCAGATGTTGATACTTTATCTTAAGCACATGGTTCAATCAAAAGTTGTGTTGACATGCTTTTCTACTTATGTAGTCAAATAGTCAATAGACCTAACAATGATAACAAATACTAGAACTCTACCTCACAGATGTTATAAAGAAATGGTTGGAATATAAATTAGAAAGCTTGTAATGCTCAACATGGCATCTGTTTTCAGAGAAAGGTCCTTCATGAAAATGAGAAATCTACTTCCTGTTTACAGCGTGAGCGAGAAAGCTCCGTATCGCTGTAAAAAATGCTTTTGTGTGTTACTAAAGTGTTTATGGGGGTTTTTGTCAGATTTTATGAGTGATTACAAATATGGTTTTGAAACCGTAATTTAATTTTCAGTTTAAAATATTTTGTCTCTCATTTCAAAAAGCTAAAAGCAAAGATGGCCTCTGACTGTACAGACTTGCCTATAAGGTCTTAATGACTTAAATAGTCTAGTTGTGTCTGTTAAAATACTCAAGTCTCAAACCCTTCAGGACACAGTATGACTTACTTAAAAATTTTATGATGAACAAAAACTTGTGTAACTGAACGCTGTGTCAGCAATCTTAGATAAGTCAAAACAGGAAGTGCTGATCTATAATAAATTTTAGTGATGACTGTCATACATATAGAGGAATTTGATCTAAGATCAGTCTTCTATAAATCAAGTGTCTGTACTGGTGAGATTTTATTCGTTCACAGTAAGTCATATCGTGTCCTAAACCACATGTACTAGTCTGTCAGACCTTCATTAAGATCTGAGAAGAATCATCTGGGATAACCATTCCTTTAAAGGTGATATAATCCCACTTTTTAATGCCCCCTCTACCCCCACCCCCCTTGGTTTTATGCGCCAAGAAGAGTTCTACCACTTTACGTCCTTTAAGTATTACGGATGTTTTTGTTATTGTATCTTTAAGACATGTAAATGAGCTCTGTTGAATGAATGAATGAACTTATATTGCACCTTTCTAATACTCAAGAATGTTTTACAACCAACACATTAATTTTACACACTTATAACTCAACCTCACACACTGGCAAAAAGTGGCAGCCAATCGTACAACTGGAAGTGACCATCCATGACATCATGAGTGCCATATTTCTGGAGGAAACCCACGCAGACATGGGAAGGACGTGGAAACTCCAAGCAGATGGGGACCTCAGCGCTGAGAGGTGAACATGTGAACCACCAAGCCACCATTCTGCGGTTCTAATTGGTAGTACTGTACTGTGGCTCATTCATAAAGCAATGACACAAAAACACTGCTGATAAGTGACTGTGCTCTTTAGGTGACTATTGACTTCTACTGACTATTGGCTACCATTGTTTTAGCTAACTATTAGCTTGGCAGCTCCAATACGCTAGTTCATAAAGTTCGATTAGCAGACGGCCGGTGTTCTGTCGAATTGTGCTACCCGTCGATACGTGCTTTATAAAGGCACTGCGCATGCGCAGACCTACACTTTTTAATTATTTCTCGTGTTTTTTAAATAATAAATCTGTTTTTTGTGTGTGTATTAAACAACCTGGACACACTGTCATTGCACAGAAGTGTAAATGGAAATTAATACTAATAAATACAATAATTAGTTTTAAAAAAGCAGTTTGTAA
>BRDA01000914.1:59984-74890 GCA_036984385.1 Crenuchus spilurus | reverse complement strand
ATATATATATATATATATATATATATATATATATATATATATATATATATATATATATATATATATATATATATATATATATATATATATATATATATATATATATATATATATATATATATATATATATATATATATATATATATATATATATATATATACACACAAGTCACAAATATAAGTAAAAGTCACAAATATAATGAGTACACCGTGAACAGTACAAAAGAATAAATAAACAAGTAAACGAGCCAGTGGTTATCTACATTAAACAAAAATATTTTAAGTGGAACAGAAATTAACTGTTTTTATAGTCCTTTGATTTTATATTTTAAAAATGTATTAAGAAGTTTAAAAAATTACATTCTTTCTAAATATAAAGGTAGACCATAAAGAAATTATTACATAGTGGGAATGACACGTATGATGAAATATTTTTACTAGCCTTTAATTAATTTATTTATAATTTACTATTTTAATAATTTAATTGCAATCGTTATTCCAGGCTAAATATGAATATAATTATACGTGGCACTTTATCCACATTATTTTCAAAATTATGATTAGGTATGACTCAGTATATGTTTAAAAAGTGGTTATAAACCTTTGAAATTGTTGCGACATTATTGTTTTTTATTTTATCGCGAGACTTCAGATACTTTTATTTTGATAAATCACGTGACTGTTTCGGGACTAACGGAGTTTGTAGTTCTTCAAATGTCTGCGGGTCATGTGAGGTAAACAGCGGAAGCGGAGAGAAGCAGGAGACGCGGCTCTGCTCTGACCGAGTGAAGAGTGTAGCAGAAATAAACGGAGCATGTGGCTGCTGAGCGCAGTCTGTGTGGCCGCTGTGTGCGGCCTGTGTGTGGCTGTAAGCGGTGGGATGTTGTACCCGCGGGAGACGCCGTCCAGAGAGAGGAAAGAACTGGACGGACTGTGGAGCTTCAGGGCGGACTTTTCACCTGACAGGAGCGCCGGGTTCAGCCAGGCCTGGTTTAAAAAGCCTTTAGCAGAGGTTCATAACACTCACACTGTCATTTACACACTCAGGAGCTTATGGTGAAGTTAAAAGGAGAAATCCATTGATTAGTCAGATTTTCTGCAAACGCCTACCGTTGACAGCTACGGAGTCCCTAAGGTGACATCCTGTTTAAATAAAAATAATGCGTGGCCATTGGTAAAGCATGGGAATGGGATAGGTAAGACATAACCATGATTTGGTAAGGAGCAGGAATGAGATAAGTAATATGTGGTCACAAGATGGGTATGACTTACTTACTACTCATGCCTTAGTAAGGTGTGGGAATAAGATAGGTATGGTGTAGTCATGACTTGATAAGAAGTGGGAATGAGAGAGGTAAGGCATAATCACAACTTGATAAGGAGTGGGAAAGAGATAGATAAGGTGTAGTCTCAAAGTGACAAGGCGTGGGAATGAGATAGGTAACATACCCATGACTTGATAAGATGTGGTAATGAGATAGGAAAGGTGTGGACACAAGATAGGTATGGTGTAGTCATGACTTGATAAGAAGTGGGAATGAGATAGGTAAGGCGTGGGAACAAGATAGATAAGGTGTGGGAATTAGATAGGTAAGGCATAATCACAACTTGATAAGGAGTGGGAAAGAGATAGATAAGTTGTAGTCTCAAAGTGACAAGGCGTGGGAATGAGATAGGTAACACATACCCATGACTTGATAAGATGGGGTAATGAGATAGGAAAAGTGTGGACACAAGATAGGTAAAATGTGGGAATGACTTAATAACTTGGCGTGACTATGAATTGGTAAGGTGTGGGAATGAGATCAGTAGGCGTAGCCACAGCTTGATAAGTGGGAATGCAATAGGTAAGGCATGCTGCTCACACCTTAGTAAGTCGTGGCCATGCCTTAACTATCTTGTTCCCACGCCTTACTAAGTTGTGGCCACGCATTATGTTTTATTTACGCGTGATGTCACTCTGTAGACAGCCATTCAGGAGAGGTTTGGTATGAAATAGTTAATTGTAAACAACTTCACTAGTTCTGTTTGTTTGGGACTAATTACAAAATAGTAAAAAATTTGAACCAATTATGAACATTTATTCAAGGCTTAATACACCTGAAGATTAGGCACATGGTTTATCTTAAGCAAAATCTTTCATTGGTCATTAACTGATATGATTACTAATATGGCTCCTCCTTTATCTTAGAAAATAAAGTAAAAATATTTGGGCATAGAAAATCCAAAACATACATTAGACTGTTAAGAGGTTAACATGCAGCAGGCCTCACTTATAAGTGAAGGGTGAAGGTTGTAGCATGAGGAAACAACGTTCTGAAGTTGGTCAATGTTCATTTGGCAAATTGCAACATATTTCGCAGTTTGCTGTGTGTGTGCGCCTCTATGATTAACTGTGTGTGTGTTCACCTTTGTCTGCAGACAGGTCCAGTGATTGACATGCCTGTGCCCTCCAGCTTCAATGATGTGACTCAGGATGCTCAGCTGAGGGATTTTATTGGCTGGGTGTGGTATGAGAAGGAGGTGCGAGTCCCTGCATGCTGGCTTCAGGATAAAGGCACGAGGATCGTGCTCAGAGTCGGAAGTGCTCACTACTATTCAGTGGTTGTAAGTACAGGAAGTGTTTTGATGCAAATTTTGTTTAGATACCACAAATGACACAAGTTAGTATTGCCTTAGTTCTAATGACTAAGGACCTAAAGTTCTGCGATCCTATATTTTGCAGCACCAAAATCACAGTCAAAATAAACCTGGTATTAGACTTAAAGGATTTCAGCCTTAATTTGCTGTTACTGTGTGTGATATTGATACACTATATGCTATACTGCACTATACTATACTACTACCATTACAACAGTACTATTCACTTTACTATCTATTCTGTTTGTTATCACTATATATCATATACATATACCAGTGTTTTATATTATATTATTATTATTATTTTTATTATTGTATACGGTATATATTATTGTATATATTGTATTATACTTTACATGCCTTTAAAACCTTGAATGTTCTTTATGGATGCACGGATGTTTGTTGTTCATGTTGTTTAAGAGGTACCACTCGGAATTTCGTTGTACCATGTACAATGACAATAAAGCTCTCTATTCTATTCTATTCTAATCATCATTTTCATTGCATTCTTACACTAATATTTATTCATGCTCAAGAAACAAGCACATGCAAATTAGTGTTGTCACAATAGCAGAATTTAGATTTCAATACCTAAATGTTTCACAATACTCAATACTAAGTCAGTACTCTGGCTATAAACTAAAAACTTCATTGTCTTTAATTCCAAATGTTTATTTGATTGAACAGACACATTGCTACATTTTTACAGCACCACTAATGTCTGTTCTTTTTATAATGTAATTTCTATAATCCATACAGAACTTTTAATTTGTGAGCAAAATAAATACCACAAAATATTGCAACAGTTGATGCCAAAATACTGCAACTATTTTTTTAAGTATTGAAAAGTTTTGATACTATCAGTGCTTTATGGAACTATAATGCAACTCATAGATAATATTTATAACACATAATATTTACACAGTAACATGAGAGAAAGTGCTGAGTATCATGGGGTCTTGTTGACAAGTGAGGGTAAGGAGGAGCGAGAGATCGACAGGCGGATCAATGTGGCATCCGCTCTGTACCGGTCTGTTTAGGTGAAGAGAGAGCTGAGCTCTGTGTTTACCATGGGTCTACGTTCCGAGCCTCACCTGGTCATGAGCTTTCGGTATTGACCGAAAGAATGAGAACACAGATACAAGCGACTGAAATAAGCTTTTGAAGAGTTCAGACATCCGGGAAAGTGGCTGCTCCTCCATGTTGATAGGAGCCAGTTGAGGTGGTTCGAGTTATGATGCCTCCTGGATGCCTCCCTGGTGAGGTGTTCTGGGCATGTCAGACTGGGAGGAGACTACGGGGTAGACCCAGGCCATGCTGGAGAAATTATATCTCTCAGCTGGCCTTGGAATCCTCCCATATGAGCTCAATCAGGTGGCTGAGGAGAGGGAGGTCTGGTCTACTTGGCTTGGGTTGCGACTCAGATACAGATAAGTGGAAGATAATGGATGGATTGTTTAAAAATTAATCAACATGAAAGATTATTTACATACAGTGTTCTGTTAGGCCTGACACAAAAGTGGGACCATTTTGACTGCTATGGTTTAATATGTTTTTGCTTGATCAAATGTGGCACCACCCCAGGCTGGTGGCGGGAGGGTGTGTTGGCATCTGGAGGAGGTCACAAGTTCAAAGTACACAAGCAGTACACTGTCCAAAAAGTTTGAAAACCCCTGGGCTAGACAGGCTGTGTGAATAAATGCATTTCACTTTTTTGAGGATGAGGATATGGGCGGGGTCGGGCGCTCGTGCTACCTTGATGAAATGCCGCCCTGGGCAGCTGCCCATATCGTCCATATCAGAAACTACCACAGAATACAATAACTTAATATTTATCAGTTTTACCTTCTTTACCAAAGAATATTTAATCAAAACTGGTAATATGTATGTATGTACAGTCATGGCCAAAAGTGAATGACGTATTTCTCCCAGAAAATGATTGCATTTACACATGTTTTGTTACACACATGTTTATTTCCTTTGTGTGTATTGGAACAACACAAAAAACAGAGGAAAGAAAAGGCAAATTTGACATAATTTCACAGAAAACTCCAAAAATGGGCCGGACAAAATTATTGGCACCCTCAACTTAATATTTGGTTGCACACCCTTTGGAAAAAATAACTGAAATCAATCGCTTCCTATAACCATCAACAAGCTTCTTACACCTCTCAGCTGGAATTTTGGACCACTCCTTCATTTGCAAACTGCTCCAAGTCTCTCATATTTGAAGGGTGCCTTCTCCCAACAGAAATTTTAAGATCTCTCCACAGGTGTTCAATGGGATTTAGATCCGGACTCATTGCTGGCCACTTTAGAACTCTCCAGCGCTTTGTTTCCATCCATTTCTGGGTGCTTTTTGAAGTATGTTTGGGGTCATTGTCCTGCTGGAAGACCCATGACCTAGGACGCAAACCCAGCTTTCTGACACTGGGCCCTACATTGCGACCCAAAATCCTTTGGTAATCTTCAGATTTCATGATGCCTTGCACACAGTCAAGGCACCCAGTTCCAGAGGCAGCAAAACAACCCCAAAACATCTTTGAATCTCCACCATATTTGACTGTAGGTACAGTGTTCTTTTCTTTGTAGGCCTCATTCCATTTTCGGTAAACAGTAGAATAATGTGCTTTACCAAAATGCTCTATGTTGGTCTCATCTGTCCACAAGATGTTTTCCCAGAAGGATTTTGGCTTGCTTACTTACATTTTGGCAAACTGCAGTCTAGCTTTTTTATGTCTCTGTGTCAGCAGTGGGGTCCTCCTGGGTCTCCTGCCACAGCGATTCATTTCATTCAAATGTTGACGGATAGTTCGAGGTGACACTAATGCACCCTGCGACTGCAGGACAGCCTGAATTTCTTTGGAATTTGATTGGGGCTGCTTGTCCACCATCCAGACTGTCCTGCGTTGCAACCTTTTATCAATTTTTCTCCTCCGTCCATGTCCAGTGCGATTAGCTACAGTGCAATGGGTTGTAAACTTCTTGATTATGTTGCGCACCGTGGACAAAGGAACATCAAGTTCTCTGGAGATGGACTTGTAACCTTGAGATTGTTGATATTTTTCCACAATTTTGGTTCACAAGTCCTCAGACAGTTCTCTTCTCCTCTTTCTGTTCTCCATGCTTAGTGTGGCACACACAGACACACAATGCAAAGATTGAGTCAACTTCTCTCTTTTTTTTTCTGGTTTCAGGTGTGATTTTTAAATTGCCCACACCTGTTACTTATCACAGGTGAGTTTGAATGAGCATCACATGCTTGAAACAAAGTTATTTACCCTGTATTTTGAAAAGGTGCCAATAATTTTGTCCGGCCCATTTTTGGAGCTTTGTGTGAAATTATGTCAAATTTGCCTTTTTTCCTCTGTTTTTGTGTGTTGTTCCACGCAAAGGAAATAAACATGTGTATAACAAAACATGTGTAATTGCAGTAATTTTCTGGAAAAAAAAAAATCAGGGGCGCCAACACTTTCGGCCATGACTATGTTTGTAAGTATTTTTATATATAATGTGTGTCTGTATGTGTCAGACACTATAGCTCAGTTTTAACAGATATCAGGAATAACAGACACTCCCTTTTAATCCTTCATGTTGACAGTGGGTGAACGGAGAAAAGGTGACTGAGCACGAGGGTGGCCATCTCCCCTTTGAGGCGGACATTAGCAGCGTTATTCAAAATAGTGTGGAAAATCCGTTTCGTATCACTATTGCTGTTAATAATACTCTGGACCTTCACACACTTCCTCCTGGAACAATCCAGTATTTAAATGATCGCACCAGGTAACGCCCACAACCAGACGTTTACCAAACAGACTGAAACATACAGTTGCTGTAAAATAAATGCTTGTATATGATTTTGTTTTTTATCTTTGTTACTGGCTTATGATCATTTTCTGAAAAGCACATTATCAAAGGTGTGTCATAACCTATGCATTCCCACACTCCTTCCCTTTCACCATTTATTCATTCCATCCATACCTCCATCCATTCATCCAGTCCACTTCTCTCTCTACCCCCCTATTCCCTGATTATATGCATCCATCCCATCAATCCATCCCTCCCTTTCTCTATTAATAATGTCATAAAGCCACCCTCTCTTTTTTCTCTGTTCATCCATTCTTTCACCCATCCCTCCCTGCCTCCATTCTTTTTTCCCTCCCTCCCTGCTTCCCTATCCCTCCACATCAGTCCTTCCCTCTCTCCCCCTTTTCATTCATGCCACCATCCATCCATCTTTTCTTTCTCCATCCATTCACCCAACCTTCTATACATTCCTCTATCAGTCCCTCCAAATTCGTCCTTCCTTATCTCCCCCTTTTTGTTCATACTGCCATTCATCCATCCTCCCTCTCTTTCACCAGCCGTTCATTCACCCATCACTCCATCAGTTTCTCCCTTCCTCTATCCACCACTACATTTATCCATCCCTTCCTCTATTTATTTATTTATCCCTCCCTCTCAACATGGTAAAAGGAAATATAATTAAATCTGGAATAAAAACACATTAGATTGATATCAATTAAAAATCTTTTGTTTTTCCTTTTGTACAACAGGTACCCGGCAGGATACTTCATTCAAAATTACAACTTTGATTTCTTCAACTATGCAGGAATACATCGATCTGTCTTACTGTACACAACTCCAAAGGCGTACATTGATGACATCACTGTGTATACTAACTATTCTGACAGTACAGGTTAGTCAGAAGACTTTTTCATCTTCAGGCTGAAATGGTTTAATAAGAAAACATGATGTCTAAAGAGTAAAGCTGTGTTTTTAAACCTGCATTTGGGATAATATGCTTCATTTTAGTAGCTCCTAAATCAGAAACTTTTATTACTTTAATGCATAACCGATAAAAGAGAACTGTAATGTGAGTTATAATGAACAATTTTTAAACAATCTAATGTAGTTCAGTGTGGCAAAGACTTCATGACAGAAAAAAGCAGAAAAGCCATAAAATAGCAAACACAAATCTATTTGTGTATATTTTTTGAGAGTTGGGCCCAGTTTAAACCTGAAATTAAAAAAAAAATCCTGACCATTTTTTTTCTTCTAGCATCAATAGTATACACCCTACTCACAAAAAGTGAGGGATATTTGGCTTTTGGGTGAAATTTCAGGATGAACCTAAAATGTGCTCTAACCTTTACAGCTGAACTTATTGTGATTGTCTCTAAACTTTTGCCTGTACATGTCCAGCTGTTCAGTGTTTCAGGACTTTTTGCACAACTTGCTTCTCTAACAAGGTGTTTAACAGCAAAACTCACAACAGATGTTTGATCCATGAATCCACCAATAAACATGCTGCTTCATTTAGAATTGGTATTTAAACTCCTCCTCATCAGGCTGTTCACATTCTGCCATCACCACACCAAGACCACACCTAACACCTGATCAACAGTACCTCACCATTGTGAGGCTTCAAACAGGATGTTCTCAGACAGAAGTGACCACTGAGCTTAGAGTGTCACAGAGTGTCATCAGCAGGTTGTAACAGACATACAGAGAGACTGGAAGAGTCACAGAAAGGCATAGAAGTGGACGCCCTTTGACCACATCCCACACTGATGCCCGCTTCATTGTGAACAGTGCCCTGTAGAGCCAGATGATGATGCCACACAACGCCAGGCAGATTTAAGGGAGGTGAGAGGCACCAAGTGTCACATCAGACCATTCAAAACGGTTTACATCAGCATGGTCTGCGTGCTAGATGACCTGCAAGGGTACTTGACCACCATCACCAGACACAGGCACACAGGCATCATCGTCTTGCTTGGATCAGGGAGCATTTACGCTGGCTGAGGGACCAGTGGGCCTCAGTGCTGTACACTGATGAAAGTCGATTCATGCTGAGCAGAAATGATGGCTGCCAGCGATGCTGCCACTGTGTGCATCAGCCACTGTTGTCACCAGATGAGCCTTTGATGGTGGTGGTGTTAGTGTGTCTAGTACAATACAGAACTGCTCTACACTGTGTGAATGGTACAGTGACAAGCCCTTAACACTAAAATAACAACATTAATCCAGTCATTGTGCCTCTGCATGAACAACACAGGCCTCATTTCATCTTCATGGATGACAATACTCCAGCTCATCGAGGTCATATCATTAGGGAACGGCTGCTGGTGACTGGGGTACCTCAGATGTTCTAGCCTGCACTTTCTCCAGACCTGAATCTTATAGAAAACCTATGAGATCAGCTGAGTCACAGTATAGAGGCTCGTAACTCTGAACCCCCAGAACCTCAATGACCTGAGGGCCGCCCTTCAAGAAGAGTGGGATGCCATGTCTCAGCAGACAATAAGTCGACTTGTGAACAGAATGAGATGTCATTGTCAATCTGTATTTGATTCTCAAGCTTTCTTTTTATGTTTTCCATAAATTTAACCCAAAAGCCAAATATCCCTAACTTGTGAGTAGTGTATATATATATTGATATGAACTGAAATTTTGCGCACTGTATTTTCAGCACAACATAATAATAGTCTCTGAAATTAATTAATAATTAATAAGAAATCATTATTAGCTGGTATTTCCATTCTATTTTGTAATTAAAATAGATGTTTGTGTATTGTAGGGTTTGTGCTTTACAACGTGTCAGTGGTGGGTAGTGCCAAGCCCACGGTGAAGGTTTCTCTGCTGAACAAGGACAGGCAATGCGTGGCGACTTCTAGTGGAGCCTTAGCCATTTTAAAAGTGCCAGAAGTCAACTTATGGTGGCCTTACCTGATGCACGAGAGCGTAGGCTACCTCTATTCAATGGAGGTGAGGAACATGGTTGTAGAATGGAAATATGAGTTGAGTTGGAAGAGGACTGAATGTCACAAATAACAGCATCTGCATTATGAGATTAAGATAAATGTAGACAATATTTACTGGCTGATGCCAGTGTCTAATATTTATTTTGTGCATGTTAGCCAGTGCAGAAAATGTAGAAATTGGTGTTACATCCTCCGGGAAAACCATTATGGCTAAATATAAAATCTGTGGCTTTAATGTTGTTTTACCACAGCAGCTCAGTACCAGCTAATCACAATCAAGTCATGCTGGTGAGCTTCCATGTGTCTATGGTGGTGGGATTGTTTGTGCACCAAAATGAGTGAATTTCGCACAAGAGCATGCTCTTCTCTTCTTCTAGCAGCACAGCAGTGTACTGTCTGTGTGCGCTGCCCATTACAAACACTCATATCAATGTTGAAGCATGATTTACTGCTAACAGTGGCAGATGAGCAATAGCAAAGTATTTGTTAAAATAGACTAATGTAGTTAAAGGAGCAATAAGTCATTTTCACCAAAGATTCTTCTTCTTCGGGCACCTTCATATACTGACACTCAGTACCCTGGATGTTTAAGGACTTGCTAAACTTGGCTTTGCCCATGCACTCTATGGAGCATAAACTGGTACTGCACAGCAGTTTGAAATGCCGTATTGCTCCTTTAATCTAAATTAAAGTGGTATTAATGGATGCACATGTATCGCTCTCACATTTCTGACCAATTGATGAACACCCAGACATGACATGTAGTTGTAAAACCAACTAAATCAAACAAAAACAATGCAGTGCTGCAAACAACTAACTCTGGGTGGATTTAGTAAACAAACTGTGGGAAAACTGTTACTTGTTGCCCAATATACCTGATGATTTGTTTAGGTTCAGCTTACAGCAGAGAGTGGGGATGTGGACGTGTACATTCTACCAGTGGGAATTCGCACTGTCAATGTAACAAACAGCAAGTTTCTGATCAACAACAAGCCCTTCTACTTCCATGGAGTGAACAAGCATGAGGACGCAGATGTGAGTACCATCAGAGAGCAGCAAAGTGATTAACCCTCTGGAGTCTGAGGGTATTTCAGACACTCTGATGTAGTCTGACATGCCTTGACGTTTTCACAAATTACACCCATCTAAAATGATTTTTTTACAAAATGTTACACAGGCTTTTGTTCTGCACAAACTCAGCAACAACAGTGTTTAAACAGTAAGAGTGTCATAAATCTATATTTTGATTAAATCTGCTCTAAACTTAGGCTTTCCAAAAACCTATTTTCAGATGTGCTGATATATTGTGAAAAACATTCTAAACATTTCTAGCCAAGACTTTTGAGCTCAGACCTGAATAAACAGAGATCTCGGCTACACACTGGTCATTACAGTTAACAGAAATTGTATTTGGTCTTATTTGTAAGGATTAAGAAATGTGAAGTGACACTCTGTTTTCACTCAACCTTACACTAAACAATTATGAGACAAGTGTGAAACACTCAGGACAGGTCTGTTGTTCAGGATCACCTCAGCTGAGAGGCTTTTGTTTGTCAGTATTCCACAAATTCCTAGCTGCTAGAACCCACCAATTGAATGTCTGGAATTACCATATCATCATATGAATGACACCGTGTGTCTTTTTGGTGGGACAATATGCACAGCTGTCTGAGTCTCTCTCACAGACCTACCTCTGCTTATTTAAGCTCCTCTCACAAGAATCTATACACATTTAGACTATTTTTTGACTATATTAGAAAAGTAGACCCTTTAAAGTTTCTGGGGTATGTTTCGTTTTGTTTTCTAGGATAAAATCTCACAGTTATATAAGTGTTTATGCAGAATTTTGGTTTTGTTATCGCAGATGGGTCCGCCGACTCCAAACTGTTAAAGCACACATTACTTGACTGTTGGTTTCATATTTAACATTTATTATGTTGATATAAAACAGGCCAGATGTAAAGATGCAGAGTCTACCAACACAATGGAGAATGAATGAGTGTAGCTCAAATTTCCTATAACCCAACAAATAGTACTTTTTTTGTTACTTTTGCTGCATCCAAACTATATGGAAATGTGGCCCCATTTGCGTGTTTTTTTCAACACTGGGATTAAATGTTCAGTGTCATGAAACTTCCCCTTGTTAACTAAACCTATGAAAGCCGTCATGTAGCACAGTAGCTATTAATACAAGATCTTTATGTGCCGTGGCACACACCATAAAATTAACATTATAATAAAGACTTACCTGAGATCCTCTGCTAAGGTGGAGTGCCAATATAGTCTCGGTTGTCTTTGCTCTGGTTGGTAGTGCCCACCAGTAATCCAGGATGGGGGGAGACCAGTCCACTAAGTACCTGTAAAAGAGAAACACAATGAGTTAGTAACACTTAGTGGTAGATGAGGTTACGACAGGATTATGTACAGCACTGAAAGTGTATTTGATGTAATGTGTATGTGAATGTGACGGTAAATGTGCACACATTGGATGAATCTTCACACTGCATAGAATTTGGTTCAGTCAAGGGCGGGGCTTATATTTTAAAAGTGCAGGTAGAGCGAACAGAGGGGTGATACCTCTCTGAGCTTGACTACTGGAAATCTCCCTCTCCCAAATCAACGGTTTCACCCTACATTGGAGAGCTGTTCTTTGTAGACTCCAGCATCCTTAGCCTGCCAGACTCACCACACAAGTGGAAATCCCATTTGAGGTAGTAACATTATCGCAGTATATCTCACAAGAATGGACAGTGAGCCAACATAGTGTTTAAACTCTCCAGCAGCTCTTCTGTGTCTGATCCACTCGTACCAGCACAGCACACTAACATATCACCACCATGTCATGGTCACTGCAGTGCTGAGAATGATCCACCTGCTCTGTGGGGGGTCCTGCCCATTGAAGATCAGGGTGAACAAAGTATACTGAGAAAGATGGACTACAATCTGTAATTGTAGAACTAAAAAGTGCACCTATATTGCTAAAATGGATAAGGTGGTGGTCATAATATTCTGATATGACTGATCTGTATTTGTACATTTCAGAACTGAAATTTGTTTCCTCTTGTCCTGTAGGTCCGTGGTAAAGGCTTTGACTGGGCTCTCATTGTGAAAGATTTCAACCTTATGAAGTGGATGGGCGCCAACTCGTTCCGCACTAGTCACTACCCGTATGCTGAGGAGATCCTGCAGATGGCCGACCGTCATGGCATTGTGGTTATAGACGAGTGTCCAGGAGTTGGCATTAAAGACATGTAAGCATTAGAATAGTTTTTATAATAGAACACTAATCTAGTCCAAATGCAAGTCAGCAACCAGTCTAGCTCGTTCGTTTGCTAATTGTCAACATTTGAATCAGTAGTGTCTAACTTGTTTTTGTCTCTGCAGTTGTCTTGCCAGCTTATGAATTGTGTAGTTCATTTACAGTGTTGGGGTAGTTACATTAAAAGAGTAATTCATTACAAATGACTGATTACTTCTCTAAAATTGTAATGGGACAAATTTTCTCATTACTTCCTGGAAAGTGTATTCTTATTACACATATTACTTCCACATTACTCATAGTAAAATAATGGAAACATTCAATGCCTTTATGTGCATTACCATAAGTCTCTCAATACTAGTGCATCTCCAAAATGAGAATATGGTGGAAAAGTTCATGTGTTTATAATTCCTTAATTGTGTCTTTGCAATGGAAAAAGTATATGTAAGTATATATTTAAGTATAACCTTTTACAATACTTTTTTACATGTTTTAGTAAAGAAAACTGATTAAACAGAGGAAACACTTGTAAAATGCTTTATTTTAAATTTAGGGCATTAAACAATGTGTATGTATGTGATTTTTATAAACATGCACTTGCAATGGCACACAGATTTAGCTTCTGTCTGCTCTGTGCTTCTTTCCTCTCATAAGTCTTGGTACGGTCCTGTAACAACTCTTACCTTTGCTGAAGACTTCTTGGTGTATGGAAATGTGTTTAGAGAGGTCTATTTCTGGCGCACTCAATAAAGAAGCACTAAAACACTGGAAAAACAATGGAAATGTTTCGGATGAATTTGCGGGGTGATGTTGCCTCAATGAGAAACAGCCAGAATGAACGATGAACATATGGGTGATTGCTTTGTATTTGCTAAATTAGCAGCAAGCCACATGGACACGTTGACGAAAACTGGGCAGATGAATGATAACTGACCAAATTTAGCTAGAAAGAAGTAGATGATAACCAAATTGTACTATAACCACGGCAAACGATAGCCGAGGTTCCACTGTATTGAGCTTTTTTCTGAATGAACACGGAGTCTGACCTGTATAGGTGTGTTTGGGGGTCTCTTTAGAGAAATAAGTTTTTTTTTCTGAGATTGTTTCACATACTGCCCTGAACTAAATTCAGTTACACCAGTTTAACTACACCCCTTTTAATAAAACCTCCAAAGAGCATATTGTAACATTGGCCTTTACCTTGGTTTCTACATGTGTGATATTTTTCAGACGCAGCTTTGATAATACCTCTCTGGCCCATCACCTGATAGTCATGGAAGAACTGGTGAGACGGGATAAGAACCACCCATCTGTGGTTATGTGGTCTGTAGCCAATGAGCCGGCAGCTGAGATGCCTCCTGCAGGCTTCTACTTCAAGTGAGAATCTGGACATTAACCATATACTGACACTCACAACAGTTCTTTTTAATATAATGGTACCAGATCAAATTGCATGCCCAATCCTGGTCTTGGAGATTTACCAGCCTGTAGAGCTTAGCTCCAACCTTATACTAACACACCTAATCCAGGTAATGAAGGCTTTCAGGGTCATCTGAATATTCAGGGTGGTAGATCTCAAGGACAGCCCTGGCTTACGCTCACAACCAGTGTGAACATTTTGTTAGTATTGCCTATTTAAAATGAAAAAAGTTACTTATGCAATGTAATTGTCAGTTTTTAATTGTCCAAGTTTTTTAAACTCAAACAGCAGAGACTCATAAAGGGAAAGTAATAGACATATAATAATAATAATAATAATAATAATAATAATAATAATAATAAGCTGCAGACCAGTTCACTTAATTTTTAAGTAAGTAAACATAGAGTACATTGTTTATTCTATGTAGTCACATCACAAATGAACAGTTTGCAAAAAAAAAAAAAACACTTTCTGGCCTTTTCTTGTAATATAAAACAATATTTCTATTGTCAGACATTTTTGTAAATGCCAATAATTTGGCAATATGAAAGTCCAGACTTGGCTTATGCTTTTGTATCAGACTTTTCAGTAACTCACACATACAACATAATAACCTGTAACATATACAAAAACAAAACATCATGCCAGGTGTTAGATCCATATGTCAGTGCACGTCATATTTTTGCACTTGCATATTACAGTCTGCAGAGGGCAGTACTGTCTCAGACCTTTGACAACAGAAGAGCTTGTGACTTCCTTTTCCAGTAGGACTTAGCCAATGATCTATATTACTGGATAGGACACACGTGACTTTTGAACG